>JAOUQT010333173.1:0-24116 GCA_025769995.1 Xyliphius kryptos
TCCCCTCCATGTCTGTGTGCCCCCCCCCCCCCACATTTCAAACACATGCTGATGTGGAAAGTGGGTTAGTGGACTCTGTGATTGTATCTCATCCTGTAGGATAAACAGTTTAAACCTGCTGTTAAAACATAGACACAGTCAATCAATCATGAAATTCTTTAAATTGAATTATTATGGGTTTTTTTTCTCATTTATCCCATTGTGATTAATAAAAACCGCTTCCATTGTAATTCCCCTAACAGGTTATATCTGCTTTTTGGTAATTTAACTGTTTAATCACTATATATAACTCTAAATATTATAACTAACTCAACAACCACCATTTGATTCTAATATTAATGTTATGCAGAAGGCTGGTTGTTGGTTCAGGACAGGTTCTGTTCAGCTGCTGATGTTTCAGTCTGTGTGTAGCTGGTGATGGGTTCTGCTGTGGTTTTACTAAAAGCCCTTACTTTGCTTTATCTACTAATATATAATGTTTCTGAGTAACTATAGTTCAGAATTCTTTTCAAGGCTTTGATCTGATCATCTGACATAATCAACAGAATTTACATTACAGAGAAACATGCAGTGGAAACAGCGAGGTGTAGAGTAGTGACTGTGTTAAGGACAAAAGGTCAGATGGTGCTTTGCATGAAAATGTAAAGACTTCAGTTTAACTGTTTGTTACAGAACAAACTGACTTAAATTATTATTACAAATAAGTTGCTCTTTGTAGAGTTAAACTATGTGCCTGTGACTCTGCCTGTCTCTGGTTACAGTTACCTGCTGATTAAGAGTTAAAAGTATCACAAATATTAAGATCCAATAGTTGCTGTGTTTTGTATTTGGAGAGATAAAGCATAAACCCAGTCAAAGGGGTCGACCCGGCACTGGTATGTATTCAGAATGTGAGGGGCAGATCTCACAGGGACGCCGTGTTAAATGGATCCACAGAATGACGACACAGGGGCAGAAGGTCAGGAGTTGAAGGAAGTCACAGAGATGAATCACCAAAAGCAAGCAGACCTGAGTTATTTGGAGTAGCAGGTGAAACTCTGAAATAGGCTCTCACATAGTTGGGCCATCTTGTGTTCTGAGTAAAGAGTGGGCTGAATTTAGCATGAATTTGAGACACTGCTGGAATTTTGACCCAAGTAATTCTGGTAAGTTTAGTCTGTTTGATGTGACCCTTCACCTGATTGCCATAAAGAAATAATTAATAAAAGAAATGGATGAATTTAGTATGCTTTACTATAGTATACCTCCAGAGGAGTTTACTGCAGAATGATAACCAGACCTCGTATACATACAGTGATTACATTAAATGATGACTTGATCAGTTTACATTGTATGATGGTGCCACAGTGTGAACAGTATTTGCAGTGCACTCGGTTTTTTCTCCTGTTCCTTCTGTAAAAGCACCTCTTGCATAACTCTCTCGAGTTTCAGTGCTACTGGTTTTTGGTTATACATGTTCTCTGAGCATTGCTGGAACAATGTCACACTGCGTTGTTCTCCGTTCAGTTAGGTTCACCTGAACCTACGTTACACCCTGTTCTGTATTAACTTGGTTTATTACATTATATTTATTGTGTCTATTAATTAAATTGAATGCAGGACATTTTCAAATGTGGGAGTTTATGTAGATTTGTTGTTTAGGGTCTGTAACTGATTTATTTCAAAATCTACATTTGTGATGCGTGTTCACGTCACTGCTCTGTTGCTCTCTGCTGTGTTGGCCGCTGGTTGCATAGCTGCTGGCGACACTTCTGAGCTTTGTGTGATTAGTTCCTGCCGTCTGTGTCCACTGTTGGTGCTGCTCTGTGTTGAAATGCAGGGTTTTCAATGTGAGTTCTGATCTGATCTGTGATGGACTTTGTCCTCATCTTATCACCTCCACTCTGCTTCATCTTTCTGAAATGTATGTTCAACCAATTAATTATGTTAAAATTATAAGTAATTATTTCTATTAGTTTTGTGTAACTGTACCACTGAACAGTTGTGGGATGTGCACCTTGTTTTGTTACATTGTTGTACCACAAATGTAAAGGTTGAAAGTTTAATCTCAACCTTCATTCACCATGTTGTTGCTTCAGGGGTTCTGTATAAGGCTGAGTTTTTGATCTGACCTTTAGATTAGCCTAAATGACCTCACTATGCAGGTTCCACCTAACTGTAGAGATACACAATGATCTGCTCTCCGCTTTCACTTCCAGATGAACCTGTGCACTGTGTAGTCTTAAACATGTACTATAAACATGTGTCCTGGTGATTAGTTTGAAGCCATCGACCTATCTGCACATCACAGCTTTAACTCTGCATAGATTGAATATGTACACTGAGTTTGGGCGAAAAAAAACCTTCAAAAAAGTAGCGTACTTAGTTTATTATGTCTGCAACTGTCCACATGCATGTCAGTCTTTTAAATCACTCACTCATTTTATTAAATTATTGTTATTCTGTCAGTGTGTCGCACTTCATATTTTTTTTTTCCTGTTTGCAGAAAATGGAAAAATAAGTCCCCTTGGAGTTGAGGGAACGGAGGCCCTCACTGGCCCTGACCCATTAAACCACAATGACCCTGAACTGATGCTGAAAGCCTCCGAACTGGCCGTAGACGCTGCCCTGAAGAAGGAACAGAAGGGCAATATCAGTTGTAGAAACAGTATGGACTACACAGATGAGAAGCCATCAGAGTCTATCACACATGAGGGCAAAACAATCGTACTGGCTTCTCTAAATGGTGTGGTGACCCAAAACTGTGGGCCTCTCGCCAACGGCTATCCTGGCAGACCTTGCACCGACAATGATGGCAGTGGCTCAGAGAGCGGTTATACCACACCAAAGAAGCGCCGTGCCCAGAGGAATGGAAAGTCTGTGGACAATGTGACTCCTTTAAGCCAGGGAAAAAGCCAAGACATGCAGCCATCTTGTAAGCAAGATCCAGTACCAACAGCTCCAGAACTGCTGGACAGAACATCCATGCTGCAAGTGGACTTTGATCAAACCTCTTCAAGTGCAGACAGCGTTCCTGGCGATTCCTTAAAACCCAGGGAAGCGACCTCCTCCACCTCGGGGCTACCTGTGCCTGAGCTTTACCGGAGGAGCTCTGGGAAAAGATTTGAGGAAAAGTCCACCAAGACAAAGATGGCCACTTCGGCTAAAGAGGACTCGTGGACTCTCTTCAAGCAGCCGCCTGTGTTTCCAGTGGACAATAGTAGCGCAAAGATAGTGCCTAAGATAAGTTATGCAAGTAAAGTGAAGGAGAACCTCAACAAGGCTACCCAAGCTGGAACTGAGACACCTACACCGGTGCCACAGGTGCCTGGCAGGCCATCACAGGTGCCTATGTCAGCTGTGAAGACCATCACCTCAGCAAGCTTTAGCAATGGTGAAGGCAACATCTGCCCTCTTCCCGGTCCTCACTTCAGCTCAGTTCCCAGTGTGCCAGTCTCTTCTGCAGGCACTGATCATGTAGCATCTTCCTCTGCTGCCAGTGGCAGCCATGCCACCTCTACTTCAGCGCCTGAGCCTAGGAAGCTTAATCGGTTCATCTATCCACACTCCACCCCCACCTCTTCCAATATGCAACTTTCCCTCCCAAGCGGCCGCCAGTCCGACCCCCCTTCTTCCGCACCAAATCAGAAGGCTCTGGGAGACATATTCCTTAACCAGTGGGGTTTGTCATTCATTAACGAGCCCAGTGGAGGATCAGAAGGTCCGTTGTGCAGCTCGGCAGGAAAGGATCAACCTGAGGAGGTCCGCTTCGCCACGCAGGTACTCATTTCCCCCCAGAGGCCAGATAAAGCAGTTTTCCCTAAGGCTTATGATTCGGAGAAACGGACTAGTGCTCAAGTAGCATGCAAAGATGGACCTGTAGTTTCTTCTGTAGGCAGTGGGTCCACAGAGGGCTTGAACCTGGAGCTTGAGGCTCAGAAAGATGAAGCTGGGGTCTCTAATGCAATAGTGTTCTGCTCTTTGTCTAATGATGGTGGCTCAGAGCTGCCACACAAGCTGTCCTTCGCCAGAGAGCAAGGCTACACTAAGGGCTTCGAGAGGAGGGCCAGCTGGAACGTTTTTGATCTTAAAGCTGCTGTAGTTTATCACACTAAAGGTGAGTTGCTCCTTCTTTTACTCACTGTTTTGTACACTAACTCGTGGAGGCAGAAATGACAAGGCTGACTGATGGAAGCAGTAAAATGTGGACAAATTTGTTGGTGCCCATCGGTTAATGAAAGAAAAACCCACTTTGGTCACAGAAATAACTTTAATGTAACAAAAGTAATACTTAATTTATAAAAAAAAAATAACTATAAAAGTCAGACATTCTTTTTTTTTTTTTTTAAATAATTCTATTGAAGTGTGCCCAGCGATTAGATTGGCACCCTGTCCTGGTTGTATTTGCTCAGTGCCTGAAACTTTCTCCCCAGGATTGGCACAACCACAACCGTAGTAGAGGATTAAGCAGAAAGTAATGAATGAATGAATTCTGTTAAAGCATGTTTGAAAAGCAAACTTATTAAACAGGCCTGGACAGAAATTATGGTACCTTTTAAGGCAATCACTCCAATCAAATGATTCCTGTAACTGAGAACTCTGCACCCCTCAGCAGGTATCCCCCCCCCCCCCCCAAACTGCTCCATTTGTCTCAGGTTTGAAGACTGCATGTTTCAGCTCCACCCAAAGATGCTCAATAGGATTTAGGTCAGGGGTCATAGAAGGCGACTTCGGAATAGTCCAATGTTTTCCTCTTATCCATTCCTGGTTGTTCCTAGAGCCTCCTCCATGTTTCACAGGAGGGACAGTGTTCTTTTCTTGCTATGCTTCATTTTTCATCTGTAAAGAGAGCTCTATTTTTATCTCATCTGTTCAATAAGACATTCTCCCTGAAGCTTTGTAGTTTGATAAATTCCAGTCTGGCTTTTTTCTGTTTTATTTTCAACAATAGTGTCCTCCTTTGTTGTGTCCCATAAAGTCCACTTTGTCTTATACAACGACAGATGGTGCAATTTGACACTGATGTTCCTTGAGCTTGACATTTACCTTTAATCTCTTTAGAAAATTTTTATATTATTCGTATAATGTCATTTTGACTTGTCATCAATTTTCCTCCTGCGGCCACGTCCTGGGCGATTGGCTAGAGTCCCATGGATCTTAAATTTCTGTGCAATATGTGCAACTGTAGCCACAGGAACATCAAGCTGCTTGAAGATGGTCGTGTAAACCTTACCATTAATATTTATTCATTCATTATGTTCCGCTTAGTCCTTAATGAGGGTCGCAGGGGGGTTCCCCATGTCCATCCAGGGAAGAACATCTCGGGCGCTGGGCAGATACACCCAGGACAGTGCCAATCCATCGCTGGGCACACACTCATACACACAGGCACACTCATACACATACTATACAGGGCAATTTAGAGCCCTCAATTTACCCTTGCATCCATGGTTTTGGGATGTGGGAGGAAACTGGAGTCCCAGGAGGAAACCCACGCAGACATGGGGAGAACATGGAAACTCCACCCAGATTGGGATTCGAGAGGCGTACGTGCTATTAACATGCCTGTCTATAATTTTATTTCTAATCTCCTGAGACAGCTCCTTTGAGTGTGATACACACAATGTCACCAAACAGCACAGTGACTACCTGTAGCCCTTTATATAGGCTCACTGACTGATTACAAGATTGTAGACACCTGGGATGCTAATTACAGGACACACCTTGACTTAACATGTCCCCTTAGACACATTATTTTAAGGGGTACCATCAATTTTGTCCAGGCTGGTTTAATGATTTTAATAATTCTGTCGAAGCATGGTTGAAAAGAGGAATCTCTGATTTATTATTATTATTTTTTTTTTTTTGAAGTTTTTATAGCATTTTTATTTATTATTAGTTTTATCAGTTTTAAATTATTTCTGTGATCATTGTGGGTTCTTCTTTCATTAACCAAGGGCTACCAACAATTTTTTCCACGTGTGTAAATGATGCATCACCTCACTATGTCAGTGATCTCAAAGCCTCTTGAAAGAGTGGTTTTCAGAGGTTATTACACTCATGTTCTGATTCAGGTCTTTGTTTTGTTTTTCAGAAATGGAGTATATTTTGAATTTGCAAAAACAAGGTAAGACCAATTAAGTCATCAGGCTTTGACATCCATAGAACCGGGTTTGTCCATGATGAAGCTTTGGTTTTGTAAAAGTTCTGTGTGAATACATTTGAGTTGAATTAATTTCTCAGTAACCAGTTTTATGGGACCTGGTCATCTGATGTGTTCATGTTCTCCTTTTTACTCTTCTACAGATCCAAATCGTGTAGTGTTCTACACAGAGTCCAAGAATGGTCCGGATCAGTGAGGAGGAGTCTGGACGCACCGTCCCCCGCGGATGGACTGTGCTCTGTATGGAACATGCTGATCAACATCCTGACTCAGAACGAATCCACACTGAAGACGAGGTGGTAATCGGACTTCTTCAGCCGGTGGATGGAGGTTGTGGCTTCATGCTGAGAAGGGAGCTTTCACTCGGCGAGTCGAGTTAGCTGACTTCAAACAGGAAGTGAGGAACTCTGAGCCAAGACGCTCTACTTTCAAGCAACCCAATGGATTTATTTTTACTAAAGACCGTTGTAGGGAACTCTTGATGTCGGACACTCGCGGTAAGGCCCCGCCACGTGGGCGTCGGCTTTCTTTAAAGTGGAGATGGGGACCCTGCTGGCTGACAAAAAAGAGGATGCTAACGGTGAATCCGGGTCATCACGTTTGTACACACTGCACCCTATGGACTTACAGTAGGTGTGTGGACAAGTGCTGCCCTCTAGTGATTGGGGATAGAAACTGTAGCCAGGTGCAGCAAATGACTACTGTTTCGGGGGCACAAACCATTTAAACTGAGTTGGCAGAGGATGAGTCATGGAAAATCGTCTTAACTTAGTGACTGAGTTTGGCCATGTTAGTGACACTGTTCTGCAGTTTCATTGATTTTCTTTTTTCTTTTATGTGTTTAGAAATTGCGACAGAGTTGAATCCTAAGAAAGGCTGCTGTCTGCGTGCTTCCTCTAAACCTGCAGCGCTCAAATTGTCCTCGTTCTTTGTTTTCATCTTGTTTTGTGCCTGCTGGTCTCTGCTCATAGCCTGATTTTAGATCATTTTAGTTTACACTGCACCTACAGACCCCGGTGGAGTACTGCGTCAGGTGCACCTCGCTTTTAAATCCTCGTGGCATTTGATTTTTTTTTTTTTTTTTTTTTTTTTTTTTTTTTTTTTTTTTTTGTGATCCTGCTGTTTCTCAAGAGCAGGCTTACTTTCTCTCTCTGTGTATTTTTGCACAAGAAACAGATCTGCTGTTAGGGGTGGGTGGGGGAGCTTGGAGGCCACGGTTTAATATGACACACGAACAGCTGCTTGAAAGAAGATCTGGCTTTCATATTTCATCCGTATGAACCGGAACCCTAGATGATGTCTTTTTGTCAGCACCTCTTTTCTGTCTGCGCTTGCAGGCCAAGGAACCTGCTGCTCCAGCTCGGCTGCTGGTGCTGCTGAAGAACTTAACTGCCGGTGTGTTCAGAAAATAGTGGTCCTTCAGAAGCCTGGTTTTATTTTCATCATCACGATATTGAAATTTTAAACCATTTGTTTTATCTATGTTATCTCATTACAAGAGAATTGATTCATATATAAACTATAAATCTATATAAAATAAGTAGCACTTTATGTATGATTTAAAATGCATTATTTAGAATGTCAGACCAGTGTGTTATTAAATTCTAAGATAGCGTACTAATTTTTAACAATGGACTGGCAGTCCACAAAACCTGAACAGAACGGAGTTACATCAGCGCTCTGTTCATCGAATGATACCGACAGTGTTATTGCCAAAAATATAAAAAGTTTACCCCAAACCCTTATCTACAGTAACCTGATTTTGAGATTCAAACATCAGGATAAAAATTCAAACATCAGGATACAGGGCCACAGACAGACACTGCCAGTTCCACAGTGAGTCAGTAGAATACGGTTGGTCTGATTTGGCCTGTATGAGTCTCAGTTTAAATGTTACAGCGGGGCGCCAGGTCCGTTGTGTTTCTGCTGGCTTGCTCTTTGATGCTGTTGTTCTTTATCCTTCTCTCTGATGCTCGCTCTTGTGTTTGAACTGTGTAACGTTATGAGGCATTTAAGACAATGTGACTTTAATTTGATTTTATTTTTCACAAATGTAGTCAGTCATCCGAAAGAGATTTGCTATGCTTTCATCTGTCAGATTAGCACGAGCATGCACACACACTAAGGTTAAGACTGTAGTGGTGATGACCCTTTCTCTACCCTCAGCAGGCCCATTTTCTGGATTTTGTTTTTGATCAGTAACCCAACCAGAGAATGAACCATGAACTTAACCAGGTGGGGGCATAGTGCTATAGTAGGTAGTGCCCTCACCTCACAGCAGGAAGTTTCTTTCTGTGTGGGGTTTACATCTCCTCTCTGGCAACTCGTTTGCTCCCACAATCCACAGACCTGCTGGTAGGTGAGACACACAACCACCTGTCTCACACCCAGAACTCTAGCTTCTAGGATCGTGACTTCTAACCTGTCCATGGGTTCAACTCTCCAGTCAGCGAATTAAAAAAAAAACTTCACCGGTTTAGTCTGTTAGATGATCACCTAAGCGATCATACTGATCATGTTGAATCTGATCATGGGTGCCAATAACCACTCCGCTATAAATCAGTGTTTAATTTTTGTACAAAAGTTATTTTGAAAGTATTATGTTGTGGCTACTTGAGGAATCTGCAGCCTGTATTGTTGGTACTGATCACTAACATTGTTATCATATGATAATACAGATGATGGGTACACACACACACACTGTATTCAAAAGAAGCCCCTTCACACCCACCTCCCTGGGGTCCTTCAGATTGTGATTCTTACATGATCAGTTCCGCTGTATTCACTGTTCATGCTGAAAGTTACTGAAGGTTAACAGAAGCAGAAGGACAGAGTTGCTGGTGGAGCTGCTCTGTGATTTGCTGACATCATTCCATCAGATATTCATGGGTCGGGGTTCAGTAGATTGGAGGTCTGCTCAGCAGTTAAGTACTCTGCCACTCTGTATCGTGACTGAAGGACTACATTTGTGTTTATGTGGGACTTCTAGATTTTGGGTTTACCTTTTCTTTTGATTTGCACACCGAAGCGTTGGAACACTTCAGTGGGTGGTGCTGCGTCAGCCCCCTGAGACCCGGTTGTAAGAGAGCAGTGTGTAGTCTGTACTCTGTCCTGTGTATGAGTTTACCTCATGGCTGCGTGTCCTCAGAATGAAATCGTACCCCTTTCCAGGACACAACCCGACTGGTTTCTTTAATAACACACCTCCCTCTTTTCCTTCTTCACATCCTGACTGAGAAACCCATGAATCGTGAGTCTTCTCCGAAAAAGATTCCTTTTTGTGATTTTTAATCCAAAGTTGTAGGTGTAGTTTTGAAAGGTGAGAGTGAATGGGTGGAGCTCCTCAGTGAAAAAGGTCAATCAGATGCACAGAAAGTAAACCTTAAATAATCTTCTGTTTGAGGAGACGCACATCAAAGATCTGAGAGAAGCACTTAATCCCAATAACGTTTATATAGATTATATATTATATATCCATCAGCCACAGATTTATCAGGTTCTCCTCATATATATGTAATCATTGTTCATTGTGTCAGTTTTTTCATACAACACCTTAATAATACCAGCTCTGTCCTTGGTCCTGATCAATAAAGAAAAGTGGACTAACAGAGTATGTAGAGAAA
The DNA here is from genome assembly GCA_025769995.1 of Xyliphius kryptos. Classification (NCBI taxonomy): domain Eukaryota; kingdom Metazoa; phylum Chordata; class Actinopteri; order Siluriformes; family Aspredinidae; genus Xyliphius; species Xyliphius kryptos. The sequence continues at coordinate 9,766 of JAOUQT010333173.1, forward strand.
CAGATGGACTACAGGTGGAACTGTAGAAACACAAGCCTCATCTGTATGATCAGTAAAGCTGATATAATGAACAGTGAAATTAGAAACATGGAGGTGTATCTAATAAAGTGGCCAGTATGTGTTATTAAATGATTATGCACACTAAACTTAACGTCATCTCCTCGTTAAGTGTTCCGTTCTAATGGATTGAAACGCGACTGTTTATTCTGTAATATTAAATCCTTCTACAGCAGCATATAGTTTTTTACTGTATGTGTTCTATTGGTCTATGTGTGAGTGTGTGTGTGTGTGTGTGTGTTCACGCATGTGCACTCGTCTTCATCTAACCGCTCAAGCTAAAAAAAGTTCAGGTGCTTGCGCTGTAAGAACCGTCTGTTTGGAACCCATCCATCTCTGAGATGGACAGAACCATGTTCCCTCCTGTGGTCTACCCCATCACTTTTTGAGTAGTGCCATGTTTTGACTGTTAAAGTTTGAACTAATATTTCATTTGTGAATGGTTCCATCTGCAAGCCTGCAGAGGGGCAGTGTTTCATTTCAACGAGCTTCTCACTCTAATAAACTGGTTCAAATGAGAGTTCCTGTCTGATAATTTAAACTCCTCTTCTTCTATCTTTCGGTCATTTTGCTTCGAGTTTAGTTCGTGTTGTAGGGTTCTGTCAGTTCATGCCTCTCCCCCTTTCCCTGGGGAAAGTCCCAGCCCCTTATTGCACGTAAGTTGGCTGTCTCCTGTGGGGTGACGGATGTAAGGAGGAATGCAGGAGGTGCTGTTCCTCGTGGTGTGATCCGGATTTGGCATAGTACAGTCACTATGCTGACCTGACCCATCTAAACTGGAGAGTGGAGCGTGATTGGTACCTCAGTCTACAAACGTAGTAGTGATGTAATAAAATAGCAGAGAAAAACAGCCAGATTAAGTAATGTGCAGGGTTGATGGTACTGCAGTTTAGCTGATGTTATTTCATTTGTAAATGTAATCTCATCACAATAATGAGGATATGGGTCAAACCCAGGGCTTTCAACCTGTACCAGTGGTGGTTCTGAAAATGTGCGTTGGTTTATGTAACATATGTTATATATACACAGATGCTTATAATTATGATAATAATTGGGCTTCAGGAGACTGGTTCAAACTCTGAGGTATTGGAAAAGTAAATAACAACACAGACAATTCATTCAATTTTGGTGTTGGTACCATGTATTAAGTAAAATATGACAAATATGTAACAAATACCCCAAAAATATATACAATCTGCAGAAAAGGATTTTGATAAAGTGCACTTAGTTATTTTCAACAATTCACAACAGCAAACATTTCCTTGCTGTGGTATTCTCAGAGCTTGAATACAAGTGTCATGTATCAGTTAAGTACACTGGGCCATGGACCAAGGCTGAATGGCCTTGTGTATGTAAATAGGTAAACGGAGGGAGGTGAGAAAGGCTACAGCCTCCTACCAGACCCACAGTGCTGATGACCACAAGACAGGTTCTATTCCAGGTATAAGTTGCTCGCCATCACGGACCTGACTGGTCACACCTGGCCAATTCCAGCAGTTATTCAACACACCGCGGCACCAATCGGCTTTTCTAAACTTCGGCGGTGGACACGAGTGCAGCTGCTCTGGTGGCTTCTCCCCTCGCGTTACTGATCGGGGTAACTCACCGCAGCGTAATAAATATGCTTGAATGCCGTGATTGGTTGAGACAGTCACAAGGTGACATTGTGAATGGAAGGTTTGTTCAGGTGTCCCGGGGAAAAATGTAATTATTTAATTTTAACTAATTCTTTAACCTGGATTACATTTACATTAACAGGTCAGACCAAACCTAATTCACATTCTTAAGTCTAGGACTTCAAAATAAAGGGTGGGGGTTCCCCATGCCCATCCAGGGGAGAACGTCTTGGGCGCTGGGCAGATACACACAGGGCGCCAATCCATCGCTGGGTACACACTCACACAGCCACATACACATACACACATTATACAGGGCAATCTAGCGTATTCAATTAACCTTGAATTCGTGTTTTTTTGATGTGGGAGGAACCTGGAGGAAACCCACGCAGACACTGGTAGAACATGGAAACTCCACCCAAATTGGGATTCGAACCGGGAATCCCCAGTGATGAGAGGCGAATGTGCTAACCACTAAGCCACCATGTCATATGTTCTTTAGTTTTAATACAATTCACCACAAATTACAAACTACTCTGTGTTTATGGTTCCTGATTCCACCTGATTTAATTATAAATAAGAATTATTATACATCACACATATGCACACCTGCAAGATGGTCCTGAATTTGAACCTGACTGTGGTAAACATGATGATGTTACATGTCCTCCCCGTACCCAGTTCTACAGGGGCTCCAGTGAGGGTACAAAAGAGGACAGGAAGAAAATGCAGTGTAGAACTGTACTATGGAACAGTATGTGGATCATTCTGCTGCAGTGACCCCTTATGTTCACAGATGGTAGAAAAGGATCATCTGATCCAATGATGAATCAGGAGCAGGACCTCATCATCATACTGCACCTTCAGATCACAGTGAGTGAAATCCAGTGGAAGATTAAAGTTGGTTGGATGTTAAATGAATCCTCGGGTATAAAGTCAGTTTTTAGGAACCTTATCAGGTCTGATTACGCCCAACTACAAATCTATCCATGAGCTAGTGAAAACATCATTGATTATTCCTTTAATTGTTAACTTATCCATAACCCTGATTGAATTGTGTTAACTGTTGTAGTGATAGTGTTGGTGTTGTGGTTGTAAAACTTTTCTCAGTATTCTGTGGTTCTGATTTGATTGATTAGTGTTTATGGATCGTCAGCCTTCTGTTCATCTCAGTCGATGATCAAGACCTGATGAAGACCTGACCTCTGACCACGGTCTGTTGAATAAGCAAATGGTTAACGAACATGTGAGTTCCGGAGATGTTCACTGAAGATGAGCATGAGGTCTCCGTATGAAACTACAGAACACCCCCCACACCCTCCACTCATTACTCTTCTGAGGTATAAACTGTAAAGTTTTTCTTTATTGGTTCATAAAACTTTATTATACTGTAGGTTCACACTCAGTGTGTGTAGACAGACCACGTGACCCAACAGAGCAGTTATTATTGGGGTGGTGAATGATTTACAGTACTGCGGTGATACTGACATAGTGGTACAAGTTTGTGTGTATGTATGTGTGTGTGTGTGCGTGTGTGTGTGTGTGTGTGTTTGTGTGTGTGTGTGTGTGTGTGTCAGCAGTGCTGTTGTAGTTCCATCACCTCAGTATCACTGTAGTATTAAGAATCATCTACCACCCTAATAATACCTGCTCTGTCATCGGAGAACAGAGTAAAGGAGACTAACAGAGTCTGTAGCGAATAAATGGACTACAGAATGGAACTGTCGAACTACAAACCCCATCTGTATTAGTGGAGCTGATAATAAACAGTGAGAATAATAAGAAATAGAACATAATAAAGTGATTAATACATACATTTATGATAAACGATAAATTATACATTTATTATCCTAAGCATCTAGTTAACATTTTAAATCTATATAGGTCAAGTTTTGTCCTTATCAGGTGAATAAGGAACCACGGTTCTTCCAATTATACTATTTACTACCACAAGAGGGTGATGTTGTATAAATCATTATTTTTGTGCGCTTTACTGTATAATAAATCTGTTACACCTGAATCTATCTAACAGCTCAGAGTTTCACTCAGACTCCAACACGGTGTTTGGGTCTCCGGACAGCGCCAGCTCCCAGCCAAACTGACACAAACACGGCGTTCTGCAGATGGTCGCGTAGCCGTTTACCCTAACCGTCACGTGATCGTCACACACTAACGTTTCTGCTGTGTGGTGATTGAAGCTGTTCGAGCAGGTCCTGGTATTAAGGTCTCTGTGCATCAGAATCAGGATCTGCTGGCACCTCAGGTCTAGTGTTGTCACCCGTCCCGTAAAATAGTCCCGTATCTGGCAATTAATTGTTACGTCCTGCATTTGTTCCGTATTTCCAATAAACATGTCTGTCACACACACACACATCAACATTAATTCAGCACTATGTAAGTTGATTCTGTAATAATAATGATCAAAGAGAAAAATGAAAAAAAGAGAAAACTTGTATGGCGTCAGAAAGGGTCCAAAAGTTTTGAGAACTTAAAAAACAGAATTCGTAAGCAATTTTCTTCGTTGCACATTTTTTCGCTTGCGCTTCTCATTTTTTCGCTCACAGTTCTCTCTATCGCCCCCTCGCGTTTAATAATTTCTCACATTCGATTTTTGTATTTAGGACCCGTTTTAACGAGTGGGCGGGATCTAGACAGTAATTGGCTTCTCGAGATAAGTCCAGCCCACCCAGCCCTGCTACACTATGACAAATTGTAGATTAACAAATTTTAAAAAGTGGGACTGGAAAAAAAATAGTGCAAATTAAAATAGCCGATAGAAGTAAACAAACTCTCAACTCATTTTTCAAAAACAAAACAAGTTTCGCAAATATTCAATCATGTCGCCGGATGTGTAGCATGGCTGGGTGGGCTGGACTTATCTCGAGCAGCCAATTACTGTCTAGATCCCGCCCACCCATTAAAAAGGGTCCTAAATACAAAAATCCAACGTGAGAAATTTTTAGGCGCAAGGGGGCGATAGAGAGAAGCGCGAGCGCAAAAATGAGACGCACGGCTAAAACAATGTGCATCGAAGAAAATTGCTTACGAATTCTGTTTCTGATTTCTCAAAACTTTTGGACCCTTTCTGACGCCATGATAAACCACGTATCTATTTAAGCATTTAGGTACAACTATTTATAACCAGTAAAAAGTTTGATATAAATATGGCTTTTGTAGTTCTACAGTCTTATTTTGGACTACAGTACATACTGTGTAGGTCCCCTTTACTCGGTTCTCTGAAGGTCAGGGCCCCAAAACTACCACCATAGTGCAGGTATTATTTGGTCGGTGCATTATTCCTATCCCAGCAGTGTCACTGAGGTGAACCTACAGCACTGACAGAACTGCAGAACTGACAATAAACTACACACCATCCAATTTATACCTGTTCAGGACATTCACAAAGAACAGAGGACCAAATGGGGACCAACGAAAAAGAGATAATCGATGTATTACAGCCTGTAAATTTTATTCGACCGCTTAGTTAAACCCCTTATTGTTGGAAATTATCAATAGTTATGTGATACACCAATAATCAGTTATTTAAACCATTATTCACAACCATCCATTAATCACAATGATTTCAGTAATTGTTGTTTCTCGGTCCCATATTTTAAAATAAAAGCATCCATATAAACTATAATGCTTGTCTACAGTCTGTATTATTATTTCGATGTATTTATAAATGTACATAATGTACTTTAACTTCCACCTAAAGTTTTGTTAGTAACAAATGCGATCCATTAAAAAAATCACACATTGTTACAAGGCAGCTATAAATGCAATTAAATATTTCAGAAGTCTTTTAAAAGTTTTCCATGTATGCAGGGTAGCACAGCAGGGAGTACGGATTTCACAGAACATCAGAGAACTGCTTTATCTCGTTGTTTCTGCGTGGAGTTTAGCATAGTGACTTAATTATTCTGCTTACTCCAGGTTCCTTTATCTATTGAGATGTGCTGGGTAGCTCCACGATTCAATTAATAACAAAACATCAATTAATAATTAAATTGATGTGTAACTTTTCTGCCATTAAGGGCATGATGAATATTTCACACCGTGTGTGTGGTTACTGTCTCCAGATTTAGTTTCAAGTTTTTAAAAAGTGGTTCCTTAACAGCAATGGATTGTTTTCGTAGGACAAATATCTGAAATTAAAAATGCTCTTGAATTTGTTCAAAGTTCTATTTTAAAGTGGATGGTGGTGGGGAAGGGCGGCACAGTGGATTAGTGGTTAGCACGTTCTCCTCTTAGCGCTGGGGATTCCAGGTTCGAATCCCAACCTGGGTGGAGTTTCCATGTCCTCCCCGTGTCTGCGCGGATTGTCCGGTTTCCTCCCACAGTTCAAAAACATGGATTACAGGTAAATTGAATGCTTTAAATTGCCCTGTATAGTGTGTGTGTGAGTGAGGGTGTGCCCAGCGATGTATTGATGCCCCGTCCTGGGTGTATCTGTCCAGCGCCCGAGATGTTTTCCCTTGGATGGGCATGGGGAACACCACCGCGACCCTAGTAGAGGAATAAATGGGAGATAATAGATGGATGTTGGTGGCGATGTTCCTGCCTGTCCGTTAACCATTATAATTTCGGTGTGAATTTATATTTTCTATATTCTTTTGTGTTGCTCATTCCAGAACTTTTTTTTTTTTGCATTATTCTTCATTTGCAGAATTTCTTTACTCAGTGCTGCAGAGTATTTGTCTAGACTATAGACAATTATTCTTTTGTCACAATTAATTTTAATTAAAATTATTACAAGTAATTCATCAACATCATATTGGAATAAATAGGAAAAATACATATTATGCCTGTAGCCGGAACTTTAGACCAAATGGTGCAACTCGCCCCGAACAAAATGAAAGTTACCCTTCTAATTTATTCTCCCGTGGATTATTCACAATAATGCACGCCCTCTCAAGCCTTATTGCTTTATTCTAGACCTTCTAGTCAAACAAATCTGAAAAACTTGCAAAAAGTCAGTAGTGTCCCTTTTTTTTACAGAAAACATTTTACATCTCTTGATCTTCCTAAGCATGTTTTAAAAAAAAAAAAAGTTTATATTGCACTTTTTTACAGTGCAGATTTGTAAAGTCATTAACATGTAGCTGATGAACAACCTACCTCACCTATGGCCACAGACGTTTAGCTAGTGACCAAAAGAATAAGCGATTGAATGGGAGCGTCTCAATGTACAGCCGCTGCTCGAGAGGAATCAGTTGAGGTTATTCGGTTATCTGGTTTAAATGCCCCCTGGACTCCTCCATGTTTAATCGAAGGAGACCCCGGGAAAGGCCCAGGACAAGATGGAGAGATTATATCTCTCGGTTGCCCTAAGAACGGCTCGGTGTGCCCCCCTCGAAAAGGAAGTCAAAGTCAAACAAGCAAAAAAAAGAATCAAGTTTAGCATATATAGTACACAAAAATTTTTGTCTTTGTTCCTCTTCTCCTTTCCATTTCTTCGTTCTCTTTTTTCCTTCCTATCTTTGCTATTTCCACCACCTCTTCTTCTTACTCTTGACACTGAACAGATGTAGGGCAAGAGCTAATTTTGCCCACCTGTGTCATTTCGTTGTCAGCTGGGAGTAGGATAAAACTCAGAGCATCAGGGCTGTCAATCAAACTGAAATTGCTGTAACTTGAGTGTTCATGTGACCAAATATATGGTCACATGACCAGTATGCATGTGTCTGACGTATTTGTCCTGACTGAGCTTAAGAGCACAATTTAAATTCGTATGAAATGGCACAGTCTCAGGTGTCTTATATTATCCAACCAGCAACATTGTCAAAATTCCACTAATGCGTATTTGGGGGGCTACATTAGCAGTTATGAGCACCTATGAAGTTATTTTCAGGAGAGCCATTTGTTTAACACAAACTCGAATGAGGATTTATTAATATCTATATACATTGAACAAGAAATTATGGAAATATCAACTTTTCCATGTGATGATCATTTTTTTTGGAAAGGGCCTGTACACACAAACATACATACATACATATAGAACTTGGCTGCTCTAATTTGTCTAAAAATCTGTCCAGCATCCGAAACGTTACCTCCAGGATGGCAATGGAAAACCTCCCATGAACCAAATTCTTAGTATAGGATTAAATATACAATAATAACATGAGCTTGTTTATGGATTATATATGAAATTACATAAGAGAGGTAGCTCAGTGGTTAGGGTATTGGACTATCAATCACAAGGTTGTGGGTTCAAATCCCAGGTCCACTGAAGTTACCAATGTGGGTCCTTAAGCAAGACCCTTAACCCTCATTGTGCCAGGGTCCTGTTTCAACCCCGTGTTCTGACCCCAACTAAGTTGGGATACTTTTAAGTCGCTTTGGATAAAAGCGTCTGCTAAATAACAAAATTTAGAATTCAAATTTTTAATTTGCATTTTAACTTTGCATTGTGTATCAACATCCATACCCTTTACTTAACCAGATAATAACTTATAATTCCTGTATATGGACATTTGAATGTATGTCCATAGAGGTAGTGCATATTTTGGGGTGTACAGTCAATTTTCCTTTGTCTGTATCAACTCTAAAGCTAATGTAGCTGATGGAATAATTGACCCTGGGCTGGAGACTTTGGAAGGATGTCTGACGACGTGTTCGTTGTCAGATTCAGCTCTCTTTTAAAATGTATGATGTGAATAAGCTGCCTGGGAACGTGACCTATGCCAGTGATCCAGAGTGCTGTTGAGTTATTATTAATTGAATTAATCAAACTCCCTCTGGTCTCGATTACAGCATGACAGTGTACTTTAAATCACATTTTACTTTGCTGTAATTCACTGAAGCAGATCAATATGACCGTCACTGTCTGAGGGATATTGCAGGGAAAAAAATGTAATGAAATATTCCAGAATATTAATCTTAAAAAAAAAATCATTGTTAAATGTGCATATGTTCAACACCCATTGGTAGCTGAGGCTATAGGCAAGCGTTTGAAGAGCCCTGAATGAATGACATTCCATTGGTGTTTAGTTGGGTCAGTAAGTGCCAAGTGTATCTGGTAGTTGTTTGGGTGTTGGGCGATCAGTCAGATGGTTGGAGGTTCAAACACTATGTTCATAGAAAAAAAAAACTGTTCAATGCCCTGAACCTATTTTTGCTCCAAGGATAAGTGAGTGACGAGGGAGTGATGGCTCAGTGGTTAGGGTGTTGGACTATCAATCACAAGGTTGTGGGTTCAAATCCCAGGTCCACTGAAGTTACCAATGTGGGTCCTTGAGCAAGATCCTTAACCCTCAATGCTCCAGGGTCCTGATTCAACCTTGTGTTCTGATCCCAACCAAGTTGGGATCCTTGTAAGTTGCTTTGGATAAAAGTGTCTGCACAATAACTAAATGTAAATGTAGGCAGTGGCATTATGACTAACCTTGTGCTTTAACCCCAACCATCAAATTAGGTTGCTTGGTTTTTTTGTATGAGTCAATCTGTATATACAGTATTTAAGAGTAAGTAACCAAACGATGGGATGTGCACAACACTCCCCTTTTTCCCTGCCAAACCAATGGTATAAGCATGACCGAGCTCTCCCCACCTCCCTTTCCCCTTTCCTAGCATGGCCACCGCTTTAATGGAAACAACAATTACATCAATATTATAAAAATTCCTGCATCAGAATACGGTTTGTTTTGATCAGTCACATATTTATGGAAAAACGTCATCTTTAAAACTGTTTTTGAGCGTCATGGCTGTAACCTATGTTTGCCAACATTGGGATACCTTTGGAGACGTGACTTCCGTTGTCATAAAAGCATATTTATACAGTCTCCTTAATAATACACGGACACTGGAGATTAAAGTGGCGAGGCAGAAATGGAACCGACAACTTTATACTGGGAAAGGCCTCAATTATGTGGCATATGCTATGATGTGGGTTGGCAAGTTACATTTGGTTATTTATCAGACGCTTTTATCCAACATGACAATGAGGATTATTGGTCTTGCTCAAGGGCCCACATTGGTAACTTCAGTGGATCTGGGATTTGAACCCTCAACCTTTAGATAGTCCAACACCCTAACCACTGAGTTACCACTCCCTCAAGTTTAAATTATATATTGTACTTAAATGAAAGCCATCTTTTATAAAGCCTTTAAAAAAACCAATAAATTCAGTGAATGGTATTGTGTTTGTTCCCTATGAATGATTATCAATTATCAAACTGTATTATTATTTAAAAAGCAAAAGCAAAAAACTTCATGGTTACCTTATGAGCGACACCCATTGTGAAGCACTTTGTAACTTCTTTGTCTTTCAGACCGGCATCAGTTTATTGGAGTGCAGGTTTTAATGGAGGTTATTCTGCAGGGCTGTGTTAACGAGGTAGCTTTTTGCACTTGCTGCAAATAGGATGGAAAAACTGACATGATTTGAACACGCCTTCTACCCCACTGTCATATTTCTGAAACCAATCTCTGACTTTACAACCTTTGTGATATGATGTATTGTCCGTCTGAAAGTGGTAGGACTTTGTGGTAGAAAGTGAATCATCTCTGCATTATACTGCATCCTATCTCCACTGAACAAAGATGCTGGAGCGATATTCTTGTGAGCACCGAACAACAAAAACGTAGAGCCAGACTGTTCCAGCTCACCAGCAAGGAAACGTTTGAACGAACATTACTTTATATCGTACCGTTAATGGAAATACAGATTAAACAGCGAACTGAATTCCGATTAACATTAAATCAGTATCCAGCTACTTAGCAAACAATGTTCACTTTAAAAACCAAACTCGATTACATTGCGAAATACCAGATTATTAATAATCGATGGTGGTTAGCATGTTCGCCTCTCAGTGCTGGGGGTTCCCGGATCGAATCCCAATCTGGGTGGAGTTTCCACGTTCTCCCTGTGTCTGCGTGGGTTTCCTCTGGGTTCTCCGGTTTCCTCCAACATTCTAAAAACATGAATACAAGGTAAATTGAATGCTCCACATTGCCCCATATAGTGTGTGTTTGTGTGAGTGTGTGTATGTGCGCCCAGTGATGGCTTGGCACCCTGTCCTGGGTATATCTGCCCAGCGCCCGAGATTTTCTCCACTGGCTGGGCATGGGGAACCCCACAGCGACCCTAAACCTTGTGTAACCAGCCCTAGTGAACTCGTGACTCTACTACTCTCTCTCTCTCTCTCTCTCGGGCATGGCACTGGCTCTGACCTACGGTACAGTCTCTGGATCAGCCCCTTCTTACGTTAATCCATCTTTCCAAAAGCGTCTTCACCTCGTTCACTGCACTCTAATGATGAATGTCACCTGGTGTCGTCTGCTGATCTCACTCCATATCATTCACCACTGCTATATGGTGGAACAATCTGCCCAACACCATTTGTTAAGGTTGACTCACTCAGCCTTCAAAAACTTCTCAAAACACACCTCTTCCACAAACACTTGATATAAAAAATTGACAGACCTAATAATGTGCAGGTTTCGAAGATACTACAGTGTAGCTGGTTTCTCCTAAACTACTGATTTGTGTTCTCATTTGTAAGTTGCTTTAAATTTAGCATCTGCTTAATGACAATGTAAATGTATGTGAGGTAAATGTAACCATTATATAAAAGCAATAAGGCATTTGGGGGTGTGCATTATTGTAAATAAATCTGTTGCCCTATTACTTTTTTTTTAAGCAGGTAGTTTCTTTCCTTCAATCTGATTGGCTGAGCTGTTTGCCAATTTTGACAATAATGCACAACTCTGACCGCTTCACATCCGTATCGAGGTGTGATACATTTTTCTAAACTATTTACCATAAATGTAAATCCACGCTGTGACAGACTCTAATTTCCAGAATGCTTTACATCTAGTTTTAGTTTGAATCTTGATTCAGTCCAGTTGTGGCTAATTATTCCTTTTTATTCCAAGATTGGTGCCTTTTGTTAATGTAATTTTTCAAATTTCCTGTTCTCTCTAACATTTGTTTGTGTTGTAGCTTTTAAGTGAGGTAGTTGTTATTTCCCCTCTGGTTGTATTTTTTTGTTAGTCTAACTTCCGCGCTCATTCATTTTCTCATTTCCGGCTTATTAAGGCAAATATGAGGTTTTGGCTTCCCACCATTAATCTGAGAGCAGCTCACATCAGTCTTTCTCACTGGTTTAAGGCACTGTTCGGACCAAACCCCCCACTCCCCCATGCTTTAGCCCCATTAGTTTAGTTATCTGTGTATTCCCTGTAACTCTTATAAGGTTATATAGTTTTATCCCAGACCTTAACAGTCTGTTGTTAGTGTATGTCTTCATTATTTTTTTATTTTTTACTTATGTCGATATTATGCTTTTGTTTCAAGCTTTGTGCTTTACATGTATATATTTATTTATATGAAATATATACGATTCATTCGTGTATACTTCTGTAGGTTCTGTACAACCTGCAAACAGATTTACCTTAGGAACACAGTAAACGAAACTCTAACAATGAGGGGAAGAAACAATTTAAATCTACAAAATTAGATTGGGGTTCAAATCCCAATCAGGTTGGAGTTTCCATGTTCTCACAATGTCACTGTGGGTTTTCTCTGGTTTCCTACCGCAGTCCAATAACATGAATTTAAGAGGAATTGGATGTTCTGAGTTGCCCCTATATTGTGTGTGAGCACCCAGCTATGGATTGGCACCCTGTCCTAAGTTTATCTGCCCAAAGCCTGAAACATTGTTCCCTGGATTGGAATAGGAAACGACACACCCTAGTAGAGGATTAAGTGGAAGATGATGAGTGGAGAAAGTCACAGAGCAAATTATACTCACCTCAAAACTGAAAACCCAGAGATACTACAATCTGCACTGATTGCCCAATGGTACCTTGGGAAACATAGTTTTTAATGCTGCCCTTATTCAGAATGCAGGTTTTGTACGCCCATAGCAGTCATGAACGAGACTTCTGAGATTTTTATATACATTTTGTTTTCATCAAACCAACTTAAATGTAATACATCTTAAAAAGTGCAATTATAATGAGAAAACCATTTGTTCATGTTACCAGTCTTTGTGGCTAACTGGCATTTATATATAGAAATGGGGAACCACTCTATGACACTTGTCGAGGATTAAGCAGAAGATGAGATGAGATAATTGATTAAGCAAAAAAAAAAAAATGTGTGTATATATACACTGCTCAAAAAAAACCACTAAAATAACACATCCTACATCTCAATGAATAAACTATTCCAGTTGAAAATTTTTATTTAGTAGTGGAACACATTGAGAAGAAATTAACATCAAAATTTTTATCCCATGGAGGTCTGGATTTGGAATAAAACTCTGTCAAATGACCGGCTGATCCAACTTCAGTGGAAATTCCTCAAGACAAGTTTAAATGAGGTTCAGTAGTGTGTGTGTCCTCCACGTGCCTGTATAATCTCCCTACAACGCCTGGGCATGCTTCTGATGAGGCGGCGGATGTTCTCTCCTACAGTTACATTATGTTGTTTAAGTGTTCCCTTTATTTTTTTGAGCAGTGTATAATAAACATCAGTCTGTGATTCATATATTTTAGGCCTTTGTGTAGAAATAAGTAGCGTGATGTTTTATTAAAAAGTGGTTCTGTTCAAAATGGCAACCTGTGTTGTGATCCCTGCTTTGCTGTGGAACGCCACTGCGCAAAAGTTTCAGAACCTCCAAGATTTCACAGTTAGTTATTGAAAACTATTTAGCTTATTTATTGTTGCACTCTGATATCAAAGTATAATACAAATATACAACTGGAATTATAAAAAAATACATTGTCTCATCAAAGTCTCCACCATTCTACAAAGAAATCAATTGTTCTTTACAAAGTTCTTCCAAAAGCTGTTGAAGGAGTTTCTTAAATGTGTAGTTTGCTTTGTTTTCACTCCTCTTTCCACTTCCATAGAGTTTAATTCTGAAGACAGTGCTGCACTCTATGTCTTGTTATTTTGTTCCTGATGTGTTTCTGGAAGCTTGTACTGAGGTTTGGTGTCATTATCTTGTTATAGGATGAGCCGTGACCAGCTAGGTGCATACCAGAGGGTACTGCTCTTCTCACTCTGCATGACTCCCCAAACCTGGATTCAGCAAAAGAATCCCAGACCATCACATGTCCTCCTCCATGTTTGATGTTGATACGCTCTCCTACTCGATGGCGTACAAAGATTCTCTGAGAGAAACTGAAGATTTAAAATTTTAATTTATCAGGCCATACTTTCCAGTTTATCATTTCAGGCAAATTGTATTTCAAAAAATGACTAGAAAAAGAGGGGTGTTTGTAAGGTACGAGAGAAGGTGCATTATTGTGAGTAAATCACAGGAAAGAGGTGTTGTTAGGCACAATGCATAGTAGAGTACAGTTACACCTCTTTCCTGTGATTTATTCACAATAATTCACAACCTTGAGTTGTGTTATTGCTCTTATAAAACGGTTATAAACACATTTTGATAAAACAAGGCTTGATTGATAAATGTGTTTATTTAAAGCAAAATTGGTAATAAACTGGTCTTTTGCGTCGTAATCTACTAAATTTTTTATGTAAATGCTGAATATTGAGTAACAGGTTTCCGGTTTCTCGAACTATCAAATACTTCCATCTGGTGGGAAAATAAAGTATATCATGGCTTAGCGGTTAGCTACAAAAAGTGTGTGTGCTGGGTGAGTGGGGTCCTTCATGATGCAGGAGGCCCTCTTCCTGCATCTGGAGGTGAAGATGTC
>JAOUQT010333180.1:0-13299 GCA_025769995.1 Xyliphius kryptos
ATCTTACATCTTACATTATCTTTAGCTTAATTACAGAGGGGCACAGCCGGGGAGGAAATTTAAGTGCGCTAGTCTATAAACACAGGACAGGGTGCAAATCTATCACTGGGCACACACTCATTTAAACACACACTCACACACACCACAGACTGTACTGAGATAATTTATGCTATAATGATAGTGTTGTTTGACAATCATTTTGTTAATTGTGCTTGCAGTGATTCAGTGATGTTAACTTGGTACTTTTTTGAAGTCACTGTGATCTCAAAAACACTTAATTTGAACACTTAAAAACATGTAAATTTTTTTCTGTCCGCTTTTTCTCTGACATGGCTGACACAAGATGCACAAGATTCTGCACCAAATGGACATGCATCCCTGTCTCTGATTGTAGCGGTGATGGCATCCACCCTGGTGATGGGCATTATTCTAACCTGTGCTTGCCTCACTCTGAGTAAGAGACTCTTCCAGTTCTGCGTCAACTCAATTCCCAACGCATTTAACCGCCTGTGACTGTGATAAGTTTTCAGTTTATCCCACATAATACTTTTTTTTTTTTATCAAAATGCATTTATTAAAAATTAAATAGTTTCCCCACTTTTAAATTTTATTTGTATTTACAGGTTATAATAATTGAGCTCTAAAATCAAAATCCACTAAAAAATATTATTTACTTGAATGTGGGAGAAACTAGTAATATGAGTTTGACTATGTCATAAGGTTGAAATGTATCACATGTTAAAGTGGAAACACTTGTTAAAGTATATTACATAGCAAAAAGATTACCAATACATACAGTATATTAACACAATTCTGAAAAAGTATATAATGTTTTAATTTAAAAAAAATGCAACTGTAAGTTTCAGTAAAAGTTAAAGGAAAAATTCCTGAACTTTGATGAGGTGAGGTGCAGACTAATTTTGCTAATAACATAGCAAGCAAAAGTATTCCAGGTCCATGAAGCAAAATATCCACAAGAGGGTGGCCAGTCTGCTCTTAGTTAACCAGGAGCTATAAGTGAACTATAATCCACAGTTTAAAGGCCAAGGGTCCACAAGGATGCAAAAGATAAATAGGTGTTCTATGAGCTTATTGGAGCCATGGGCAGAAACTTTAAAGAGGTGTATTATTTTAAAAAATATGGCAAAAAAGGCTGCAGTAACAAAGACAAAAAACAATTGGTCTGTTAATTTAGAGCTGAATTGAATTTATTTGGAAGCTGTACCTGTGTGGCAGTCGCTAAAGCGATGACACACACCAAGTGCCAATCACTATACACCAAGTGCCTTGCATCTTCCCCTCCACTCTACCCATGTGCCAATCGCTAAATTTTAAGCGCCTCGCGTCATCCCCTTCACTGTACCTGTGCATCAATTGATAGATGCCAAGCACCTTGCATGCTCTCCTCCACTGAACCCGTGCAGCAGTCACTGTAGAGATGACACACACAAAGCGCCAATCGCTATATGCCAAGCGTCATCCCCTCCGATTTACCTGTGTGGCAAGCTCTTTGCATCCTCCCTTTCACAGTACCCATGCGGCAGTTGACACACACTTATTATTTATACACATAATAAGTAATCTAAAAAAAACCATAAAAAACATGGGCATATTCAAATGCACTGCAACTTCGGGTAATTATTTTTAAACAATCTGATAAGAACTATCGGAGATTTAGGGTTTTGAACAAATGGACATTTAATTTTTTATTTAGCTAGATAAAGGCCCAAAGAGAAGCTTAATGCAGGTGTTGTTAAGGTAATACCAGCCGCAGCCAAGTGCCAAGTCTCTAGTGTTTGGAGGTTTGTAATGCAGGTTAATCCTAAAATTGTACTTATTAAGTAAAATAAAGGGATGGTTTGCTAAATATTCTTGTAAAAACTGCTTTATCTCCTCGACTGAGCTGAAAAATATGGTAAGTTGTTTCAGTTGAGCTCTAATGCATGGAGATGGCAGAAAATATAACATTGGAATAATGGTCCAAAAGCTGTTGGTTTGACAGTAGAACCTGGCGATATATATAAGTGGTTGAAGTGGAGTTGTTAGGTGGTTGCTAATGTTTTACTGGTGGTTGCTAAAATGTTGTTTGGCAGTTGCAATGATGTTCCAGGTGGTTGGTATGTGTTGTTGCTTTAAAGATACATACTGTAGTCCCTCTCGTATGTTCTTTTGCATATTTTGTTAGTACCCTTTGTCCTGTTCCTTGGTCATCAGGGCCACCCCATAGCACATAATATTCAGGTGGTGGATGAGGTGGCACTCTGCACTAGACAAATCTATGTTAAAACCTTGTGACTGTAAAATTAATGTTAGCTTATTTGTTGCTGCAAATGTTAGTGTAAGTTATATTTTAAATATTCATTGCTGCTGATCTGACACTGTGGATAATCTAATGCTATTTTGTGCTTGTGAATTGTTTTTAGTCCAGCAGTGTAACTGAGGTTTTTAAAAAGATTTACGCCACCATTACCTCAGTGTCACTGCACTGCTGAGAATCATCCAGCTCTTAAATAATACATTATCTTCTGCTTAATCCTCCATGAGGATTCCCCATCTCGGGTAGAACGTCCTGGGCACTGGACATATACACCCAGGACAGGGCACCAATCCATTGCTGGGAACACACTCACTCAGAGAGACACACACACACAAACACACAGACATATAAACACACACAGTATAGGGGCAATTTAGAGCAGCCAATTTACCTTGAAACTGGAGAAACCCTTCTGGTCATTTGGTGCAAACATCAATGACAACTAAAAACAAGTAAGTAAAAGTGAAGTCAATGTGAATTTTCTGCCATGGCACATAAAGAAACACCAAAGGCTGCAAAGGAGCAACTTATGGAATGTTTTTTGTGTTTCTTGCAAAACATGCAAACATCAACTTTCCCCTCAATAGCTGTAGTCAACCCATAATTCTTACAACACCACAGGGCCCCAAGTGTAGTTATTTCAACATTTGACACCTCAGCCAGTAATCACAACCTTATGGCCCCATAGCAATCAACCAGACTAGAAAGTTAATTTATTCCAAGATTTTGCGCTTTGAGTTTCAGCTTGCTTGTAAACTCATTAGGTTGATTGAAAAGCATTCTATTGAAATTACACATCTTCTTCTTCTTCTTCTTCTTCTTCTTCTTCTTCTTCTTCTTAAGTAGAATTTCTGCGAATAAAACTGTCTGAACTGTTCAACGTACAGACTCATTTCGAACACGATTACTTGGATAATGATGACAGGGCCCGTACCATGTATTTTTTTGAGTTTGTGAAAATTAAAAAAATCCACATTGGAATGAATAGAGATTTTAAAATTGGCGTTACTCAGCCATTTTCTAAGCTACAGCCATCAGGGGCATGGCCAATTTACAAACTCAAACGTAAAAGCAAATTTCATTGCCATCCTCTCACCATTATGACCCCTTAATGGCACATATTTTCAAGCACTCTATTTCCTTCAGGAAATACATATCTATTACTCATTCGTGTATTTTTATGAGGTCCATTAGGTAGCTTTTTAAATGCTTAAACTTTTCTTATCCACTTGCATCCAAATTAGTTTTCCATCAGGCATTGGTTTCACCCAGAAACCGTCTGCTTTTTCTGTAAAATAAGTTACATTCAAGTATTTATCATCACATTCATACTTGTTAGTCTATTATATTTTACTTCTTTTTAAACTAGGCACATTTTGTGTGGCCTTTTAACCCACATTTTCATTCCATGTCTTTGCACACGCATTCACTGGCTAAGCCACTTTTCCCAGAGTGATTTATTCAGTTTGGGCTCTTGTTTTTCAGTGTAAACTCTGTGTACTTGAACTGAATCACTTAGCTGTTGTTTTTCTTTGGCTGTTGTCTCAATAAATTTACTCAATTCAATTGCTCTTTTTAGTGTTAAATATGTCTGCAGGTATAAGGTGTTTAGGTGAGATGTCTTTTCAATGTATTAACATGTCGTTTCTAAAAAAAAAAAAAATCACCAGGTTTTACAGGCTGCACCAGGCCACAAAAAGGCTTGTATGTTTCAACAATGATTACACTTAGTAGAGTAGGCCACCACTTCATCAGATTTTACTTTGTTGGCCAGAACATGTATTTAAATTATTTTGTATATGAGCTCCACAAACCTCTTAGTCTTTTGTTGTGAGTGTGTATTAGTTTTACTCTTGTTATTACTTACTCTGTCAGACACACGCGAGTAGCACCCAATATTTTCTGACACTCACTTGCGTTGCATAAACCATAAATAAAAAAGTAAATTGTATATTTTATTTTAGAAAAGCAGTGAATATTAACATTCTTACTTTATTTATAAACACCTGTTTAGTTGTATATTCATGACATGTGACTTAACAATTTAAGAATTAAAGATGTGGGAATTCTCCTCACTTCTGTCATTGCATTTGCACACCACAACCAGGTAAACTCAATTAACAGTACAGCATTTTAAATGGCTAACTCACTTTGCAAAATACACAATGATATAAAGAAAGCCCTGACTTTAACCCAAAATAATTGTTGTACAACCCCTGGAAAAAATAAAAAATCATCAATTTGGAAATGTTTTTTTAATTGTTTGATTTTGTAGAAATCCCAAAAATTTACCTTTTGGAATAAAGAAATTCTAAGTTAAATGTTATGAAATCATTAGAAAGGCAGTGCACTATTGGTATTTTGTTGCACCATCTTTGGGACATGGACTGTTGACTAATGAAAACCAGTAATCATCAATCCAGCTCCAGCTGTGTCTTATTTCTGTTGTCGGATTAGCTTTGCAGGTTGGAGCCCTGTTTTCTCCATTTCAATATGGATTCATATCCGGACTATTTGCAGGTCATGTCATTGTCCTTTTATATCTTTCTTGAAGGAAAGTTTACAGATACTTCGTCCTATAGCAAAATGTTTATTATCTTAAAAATAAATTCATCTCTAAAACAAACACCCTGTTAACTAAAGGAATAAGAACAGAGCCCAAAAGTTCAATGTATACATCTGCATTTATTGAAGATGTAATGACTGCAATTTCTCCCATGCCTTTACATGACATGCACATATTATCATTGACTGTAATACTTTACTACTCATGTGTTTTGTCTTGTATGTGTTTTTAAGATAGATAGTTTAAATCTCAACATGTCATCCTTGGTCTGCTATTACACTTTTCTTTTCCAACCTTGCCCTCTTATTGTGCTTGGTCCAGAATTCAGACACAGCTGACTGGAAACAACCAACCTAATGCAAGCAATTCATGGTTGGAAGCCCAACATAACATAGTTGAAACTGTTTGCACAGAGAAATGGGCTACAAGTATTTCAACCTGATAAATAACAAATTAACAGTTATTGCTGCAGTAGGGGTCACATTTGGTACTCGAAGCAAATATTTATATATTTTCCCACTTACAATATAATATATAATATAATATTGTTTTATTTTTTAATATTTAATAAATATTAAAGCCAATGACCAAAAATCTGTATAATATTTTTGTTTTTGTTTTCATATAAAATCCAATTTTGTTTTTAATTTTTTTAATGCTGAATTATAACACATTTTTTTGCAAACCTTCAAGCATCACCATACATTGACTTTAGTTTAATAGGTAAAATGAACAGATTAAGATGTAAAGCTTAAAAATTAAATTAATAACTTTTCTTTTATATTCTCTTGGGTTCCGTTGTGTCCTTGTCTTGTGTTGTTTATATTGTTTCGTGTTGCGTGTCGGTCCCTTAGTCTTGTATCCTGCATTTTCGCCGCGCTGTTAATAAACTCCCTTTTTGCACCCTCACCTGGCAACCTGCTTCTTCCAGCTCGACCGTGCGAGCGTCTGTTTGGCCACCGGCACACGACTGTAACAGAACACGAGACCAAGCAATTTTTGGAGCCCGTTTGCGCCAGGAGTTTTTAATTCTCTTTGTTTAATTCTCTTGGTAATTCTCACCCTTCTAAATTCGCCCGGCTTAATGCCAAACTTCCGCCGGTGCGCCATTAAACGGCAGTCATCCCCAGTTCCGCCGAAAAATAGCTCGTGGTAGGCGAGCACCCCATTGTGGTAGGCGAGCGGACCTGTAGAGCAGGCTCATGCTCCAGGTATCCGCTGTGGGGCACTCTCGGTTGGGCTTTCCCACCGACATATTGAGTGGTCCGATCGAGTTCCCCAGATCGGAGGGTGGATCGATTCGCGTGTGCAAGTCGGTTCGTGAGTTGGTTGATTCCCCTAAATTCCCGCGCCGCCGCGCGCTCGCTAAATTCCCACACCGCCGCGCGCTCGCCTAATTCCCGCGCTGCCCCGCGCTCAACCAATTCTCGCGACGCTGCGCGCTCGCCCAAATCTCACGACGCTGCGCCCTCGCCCAATTCTCGCGACGCTGTGCGCTCACCCAATTTGTTCCGTGCCACCTGCACACCCGCCGTCACGGGCCCGCCGAACTCCCGCCACGCCGCCGCGTGCCCGCCGGGCTCAAGCCACGCCGCGTGCCCGCCGGACTCCCGCCACACCTCCGCGTGCCCACCGGACTCCGGCCACCGTGCTGCTTGCTGCCGGACTTCCGCCGCATACCCGCTGGACTCCCGCCGCGCCGGAGGCAGCAGAGAGCAGGAAAGCTTGCCAGGCTTTCCACAAGTGGCTGTCTCCTTAACCTGGACGCGGCAGACGGAGGACTTCCAGTCCAGAGAGTGCGAGGCTGGATCCGCCCAGTCCAGTGAGTCCGATGCTGGATCCGCCCTGTCCAGAGAGTCCGATGCTGGATCGGCCCTATCCGGAGAGTCCATCGCTGGTTCAGGAGAGTCCATCGCTGGTTCCGGAGAGTCCATCGCTGGTGCCGGAGAGTCCACCGCTGGTGCCGGAGAGTCCACCGCTGGTTCCGGAGAGTCCACCGCTGGTTCCAAAGAGTTTATCGCTGGTGATGCCCAGTCCACAGAGTCACTGTTGAGGATCACCCCGCACAAGGTGCCTCTTTAACCGGTCAAGAAGCAGGGAACTCTGTGCCGCCCACGTCTGCTTAGAAAGCAGATAACTTTGTGCCGCCCAACACTACGTCCGCCCGAGGGACAGAGTACTCCAGGACGTCTTCCATGTCATCCACCCGAGGAACGAAGAGCTCCAGGACGTCTTCCACGTCATACACCCGAGGAATGGAGAGCTCGAGGTCCTCCACTTTGTCCACCCAAGAAACGGAGAGCTCCATGACGTCTTCCACGTCATCCACCTGAGGAACGGAGAGCTGGAGGTCCTCCACTTCGTCTCTCCGAGGAAAGGAGAGCTCAAAGTCGTCCTCCACTTCGTCCGCCCGAGGGACAGAGAACTCCAGGACATCTTTCACTTTGTCCGTCCGAGGAACGGAGAGCTCAAGATCCTCCACTTCGCCCACGTCGTCCGCCAGAGGGATGGAGAACCCAAGGTCGTCCTCCACTTCGTCCGCCCCAGGGACGGAGAGCTCCAGGACGTCTTCCACGTTGTCTGCCCGAGGAACAGAGAGCTCACGATCGTCCTCCACGTCGTCCGCCCGAGGAACAGAGAGCTCATGATCATCCTCCACGTCATCCACTAGAGGAACAGAGAGCTCACAATCGTCCTCCACGTTGTCCGCCCGAGGGACGGAAAACCCAAGCCGGAGAGGCGGGGATCTTCTCGTTTGCCTCATGCTTGCCATCAACGCTCTTTAAGAAGAGGGGGCGATATGTCAGGTGCGCTCTGCGTGCCTGCCCTTGTCCGTATTGGTTTTAGTTAATTAACTTGTTTTTTACTCCATTTTAGTTAATTAACAGTTCTTTGTTTTCATTGGTTGTTTTGTGTCACATGACAAGGACTTTTCTTTTATACTCTCTTGGGTTCCATTGTGTCCTTGTCTCGTGTTGTTTATATTGTTTCGTGTTGCGTGTCGGTCCCTTAGTCTTTTATCCTGCATTATCGCCACGCTGTTAATAAACTCCTTTTTTGCACCCTCACCTGGCAACCTTCTCCTTCCAGCTCGACCGTGCAAGCGTCTGTTTGGCCACCGGCACGCGACCGTAACAATATGCATATGTGTAGCATAATTTCAATGCATTTAATTCCTATTTGATATATCATTAAAACGTATTAAATGGTTTGAGGCAGGAAAATATTTATGCAAATCATTTTATGGTAGTATTATTTAAAATATTTCTACATATTTATTAATATCTTTAATCTAAGTTTTAAAGAACATAGTCTCCATCTGCCTTATGCTGAAGCTAATATACTGCTAACACTTTTCTTAAAAAGTCCTGTATCAACCCTGTGTTCTGACCCCAACCAAGTTGGGATACTTGTAAGTCGCTTTGGATAAAAGCGTCTGTATGAAAAGTACATAATGCAAAAGCAAGCATTATAAGACATTAATGATCACTGATGCCTTTCGAATTTTGAATGCAGTTTTTCATTCATTCATTTTTCAAATTGTGCTTTGGCCAATGTGTACAAGCAACTACAATAAAAGCACAAACTGCAAAGACTAATTTCTTTGGTCCACGTATGTTTTTGCTAAAATAAAATTGTCACATTTCATACAAATCATCACCCATTCAAAGTTTACTAAGTCACTGATGGCTATTAAAAAAAATAGTAAAATATTTTGAGGATTAAATTACAAGCCCAGTAGCTTTAGTTAATTATTACTTAAAATTTTGTGCATGACTATACGTCTTTAGAGACATGTCTTATATATTAGAGATAGTTCTTTGTTCTACAAGGTTGTAGCGGTGGCTAGTTATTGTCTTTCCCCCTGAGCTCTCCCCAGTGCAGGTTGGTTGGTAGTCTATGCTTGGGCAACATTCCTTTCTCCTTTACTTTCCCCCCCCTTTTATTAAACCCCGACCTCTGGTCATCGTCCTGCCGGCTATGCTTCACACCTGATGGCAAACGGATCACTCACCTCCATACAGTACATTTTGTTCATCGTTTAAAGTTAACACATCCTCCATTTGTTGCATTTCAATACCTCCATACAGTACATTTTGTTCATCGTTTAAAGTTAACACATCCTCCATTTGTTGCATTTCAATATAACATTTTTTACATTTTATATTGTTAATTATTTATTTATTTTACTTATGAAGTTTAACACATTGCAGAATTGTGTTTTGACTTTTGCACAGGCCCCATTTAATATTTTTTTAATAAACAACAAAGTGGAAACTGGTTTTCTGAAGGGGATGTTTTAACTTAGCTTATATACTTAGAAAATTACAGACCATGGAATTGAGCATGATCAGATGTACCCAATTATTTGTATAAATCCTTAACAACAATTATTTTAAAATAAATAGTTTTTTCTTTAAAATGGTGCATATGAGTAATCATGTCATTTGGCATCCCTGCAGTGTACTACCGCAAGACGAGTCAACTCCATGCAGTCAGGGTTCGTTTGCAGAGTCCTGAACACAAGCTAAGCAAAATTCGTTCATCCACTATCATGACTGACTACAATCCTAACTACTGCTTTGCTGGCAAAGCTCCCTCACTAAGTGAGCTGAAGGAAGTGCCACATAAAAACATCACCCTGCTCAGGTTCTCCTGCCCTATTGGATAATTAAATCGTTTGCATCAGTTAATTGTACTGTCTTCATTATTTTAGCAATTCTTTATTTTTGTTCATTTTTTAAATTTGTATTTCTTTGTAGGGCTTTGGGTCACGGTGCTTTCGGTGAAGTTTATGAAGGCCAGGTTCAGAGTATAAATGGAGATGGACTTGCAACGCAGGTTGCTGTAAAGGTATTTCTAAATTGTTGTAGTTAAAATATAGTTTGCATTTTATCATCTTTAATGGTGTTTGTCTGTTTTATCTCATCGACATGTAACAGACTCTTCCAGAAATCTGTTCTGAGCAAGATGAAATGGATTTTCTAATGGAGGCTTTAATTATGAGGTGTGCAATTACAGTCACTTACCTCCCCCCCCCCCCAAAACACACACTCACTTATTTACCATATATGCAAAACAGATAAACAATATAGATATTTCAGGCAATGTTAACAATAGCTGTATTGTTACTTATGTTATTTGACACTTTTTTGTTAGTACACACTCTAAAGTTTAGAACTTCTCTTTGGATACTTTTGGATAGTTTCTGCAAATTGACTTTTAAAAGGGACTTGATCTATTTTAATAAGCGTTAGGGCTATTTGCATTATTAAAAGGCCCACTATAATTGCAGAGGAGACAACAATTAGTAGTGGACTGATGTCACATTAGTTGGTGTTTTCTAAGGTTACCCTGGTAGGATCAGCAAGCTCAAAACCTGTAACGCTTAAAAAACTTAAAATCTGTTGAACACTGCTGTTCAAACATGGAGTAAAAAAAATACATGAAATCAAAGCTGTGTTTTTACAGTCAAAAAAACAAATGTTCCAATAATGCAAAAACTTATCCAAAAAAAAAGAACTGAAAAAAAAGAACTGTTGAAAAATGAGGCATAAAAAACAATTGTAAGCAGAACATAGAGACCACAAAATTCCTTCTTTGCAATTGTGCACGCACTAGAAATGTTTTAAATTATAGGCAACACGGACAAAACAGAATGCCCTATTTTCCAAATTACATTCTTTTTTTATGGTTTTAAATTTTTCTCTACTGAAAAATGTTTTGAACCCTGATTTCTGTCCACGTGACTTCATGTAAATACCGTAGGAGACCATATGCCAGCATACTAAGTCTTGATTTTCAGGCACTTTGTTCAGCTCCTGTTAAACCATCTGATTTTGGATAGAGAGATGAAATTAATAGTTGCATGAGTAATTAATGTTCTTTGCCCATTAACATTTGCCTGAATGTATTTCTGCATTATTTTTAGTGTTTGTCCACCTGTCGGGATGCAATATGATTGAGCTATGAGTAAAATGTTGGCACATAGCATAAAACAAGTCACTAATGATTTCCAACATGTATGTATAAAATTTTGCAATGGGACAAACATGCTGCTATTCCATAGTTTGTTCTTTTTGTGGCATAATAAAAGAATCCCTTGGAAAACCCAAATTTTTTATAGTCATAAACAAACTTTTATTCAGATATATAAATCACTAGAAAAAAGCATATTAATTTAAGCTAAAGTGAGCTTCTTTTAAATTTATGTATATTTATTGGCCTTTAAATAGAACACTTCTGCTCAGTAACAGTTAAAGCTAAAAATAATTTGGACAAATCTAAAAATATTGGAAAAATCTGTTGAGCATAGATAAATGCTAAAAAGTACTTTGTGGTAATAATATTGCTTTGTACATCTGGACAAGGATGGCTAGCCATTGTCAAGAAATCGTTAAATTCTAAAGTGCATCTGTCTCTGAGTAATATCTGAAAAAAAAGAACTCATTTGTGCCCGGATGCCAGTGGATCCTTTAAGGCTTGGAAAAACTCATCAGCTGAAACTCCAGGTCCATGATCCTGAAGAGAC
Source organism: Xyliphius kryptos (assembly GCA_025769995.1). Classification (NCBI taxonomy): domain Eukaryota; kingdom Metazoa; phylum Chordata; class Actinopteri; order Siluriformes; family Aspredinidae; genus Xyliphius; species Xyliphius kryptos. The sequence goes on from JAOUQT010333180.1 coordinate 11,416, forward strand.
GAAAAGCGGTGGATAAGTTTTGCTTATAGTATTAGGTCATACCAACTAATAACTAAAAAAAACAGTCGCAAGGTTTTCAACTGCTGTCCCAACATGTCATTTCTGCCCAGGAAAAGGCACACTGAAATACATCCTTAGCAGCTGCACATCAACCCTTGGAGTAGCCAATAATAAACACATTCACAGCCAGAGGAATGTATGTTTTGTGAAAACTGGAGAGCTACAAGTAAAGCCAAAACCTGCAGTCAGCCTACTCTCATTGGCAGGAGACTGGGAACTGCAAATGGACTTAGGCAGGCAGCTACAGTTCCCAGAGTATGTAATACCAACCTCTTTAAGACTAGACATGGTGCTGATATCTCTCTCGGCCAAGCAAGTCCTCCCACTAGAATTAACAGTCCCCTGGTTGGACTTCATAGAAGAGACCGATGAGGGCAAGCGATGGAATATCAAGACTTGACACAGAAGCTCCAGCGAGAGCTTCTAGGTGCATTTCGATAAAAAGGTCAGAAACATGGGCCAACACTACTTTGATACAAGCTGGGGACTGATCAGCCCTGGCTGTGTAACCCGAAGGAGAGTGTGTGACGTTGAATGACCCAAAACCAAGGATCAAACCAGCATTGATGATATGTCCAAGCACATCCACAGATGTATTTAATTACCTAGCTAGAATTCCTTCAAGCTGATGTCTAAGACTGAACATCAGTTACTGGAAACATTTAGTTGCAACTGTTTTTGCAACATAAGAAAGGTTCACAAAAGATGCTAAAAGATGCATAGTTTTGCCACTCAAAGATATACATTTTTTAAATAAATATATGACATTGAATATTACTGGTCTATTTCTTTTAACTTCTTTTTAAATCTGATAACATTTAAAAGTGCAAACGGATTCACAAACAATTATCCACAGCTATATATTTACATTACTTTACTGCCATTTTTATTTAGGCAAAAGTATTTGAGTTGCTTATATCTTCAATGTCTTTCATTAATTTTTTCATTAATTAAGTTTTTTAAGCACAGCACAGTGGCTTAGTGGTTGCATGTTTGTCTCTTAGCAATGGGAATTCAGGTTTGTATCCCAATCTGGGTGGAGTTACAATGTTTTTCCCGTGTCCATGTGGGTTTCCTCTGGGTTCTCCAGTTAACTCCCGGTTAGTTTAAAAACATGGATTCAAGGTAAATTGGATGCTCTACTTTCCCCTATCGTAAAAGCCGCCCTAAAGTGTGTGAAGGTGTGCCCAGCCATGGATTGGCACCCTGTCCTGAAAGTATTAGTGTCCGAAATGTTCTTTGCTAGATGGGCATAAGTATACTCCCCTCACCTTCAACCCTAGTTTCTACTTTAGGATTATGCAGAAGGCAATGAAATGAGAATGAGCTGAGTTTATTTAAAAGGTTTTAAATATTATTGAGTGTCGTTATTTATTTATGTTTTATTGAAACTTATGAATGCATGTGTTCACATCTGCAGTAAATTTAACCATCAGAACATAGTGCGTTGTATTGGAGTAAGTCTGCAGATCCTGCCTCGTTTTATTCTTCTGGAATTAATGACTGGAGGAGACATGAAGACATTTTTAAGAGAGAATCGTCCTCGCGCAGTAAGCTGCTCTGAATTGTTCATTATTTAATATCCATGTCTTTTTGTATTTGTGTGTTTTCTGTCTGTCCTGAACACAAGACAGTGTGGTCAAATTTTAAAAATCTATTTTTATATTTTCTGCTGTAATCAGACAAGAAATTAACTACTTGTTTTCTGCAAACAAATCACTTTTAAACAACTTAAAATTCTTTTTTATCCAAAGTTATTTCTGGATTTCAATCTTAGGAGGATATCTGTATATATGGCAGCTTCACGCTTGATTTTCCTCAATT
>JAOUQT010333189.1:0-13299 GCA_025769995.1 Xyliphius kryptos
CAAATGACAGGCTGATCCAACTTCAGTGAAAATTCCTCAAGACAAGTTAAAATGAGGCTCAGTAGTGTGTGTGGCCTACACGTGCCCGTATGACCTCCCTACAACACCTGGGCATGCTGCTGATAAGGCCATGGATGTTCTCTCCTACGGTTCCCTCCATATTTCCTGGTGTACTGGCCTGTCTCCTGGTATCTGCTCCATGCTCTGGACACTGTCCCTACAGACACAGCCTTGTCACAGATCACATTAATATGCCATTCTGACTACCTAAGCTTCTTCTGTGGGTTGTAGACACCGCCTCATGCTACCTCTATGGTAAAAGAACTGACAAAGTGTGGTTGACTTGGATGTACATTGCGTTGTTTAAGTGTTCCTTTTTATTTTTTTTGAGCAGTATGTATATTCCATATTTTCCTTTTACATGTTCCTTTCATAACTTAAACAACGCTGTTTATTTTTAAAGTTTCAGCAATGCATTTTAGCAGCATTTTTATCCCCTTTTCGCAACCTGACCTACTAAGTGGCTGCATCCTAATAAAATTTAAATCACAAAGTGAATGTTGCTAAAGCATAATCAATTCATCATTTTAAAACGAATGCAGTGTAAATTGAAAACTCTGGGCTGACAGGCAATTAAAGCCACTTTTTTATTGAATTTTAAATAGTCCTGTCACTCTCATTAAGTATTAATTACTTACTTTTACCATTCTGGACTTTAAATGCTCTAGGTGCAGTTAACTAATTATAAAGTGTGTATGATTATAAAGTGCATAAATGTATTTAATAATAAAACAAAAAGAAAATAGAGAGAAAGAAACGGAAAAAAAGGAAAAAGATCCTACATGCTAAAAAAGTTTACGTATTGCTACAAAATCCACATATTTTTCTGTTTATGCTATATTTCATATACTGCTAATATTATACTTCATAGGCTGTTAAATTTAAATGTAAATTGTTTTATATTTTATATGCTGCTATGTATATTTTATATTTAATATGTTGCAATGTTTATATCTTATATTATATAAAATAATACATTTTTATATGCTGTACATTCTTTATTTATGTTATATTTTACTTTTTCTTAAATACAAGTTCTATCTTTGATAGAATGATGTGATTTTCATGCGATGAAAACGATAAAGCCTTTTTAAATCCTTGAAAGGGAAAAGTTTCTGATGAAGCAGGTGACAAGCAGTGTAGACTGCTGATTGAGAATTTGAGTTCTTTAGCTTCTTTTCCTTCTTAAATTTCTTGCTTTTTCCATCTTAGAAGGCCAAGTAAAATAACATGGTCTAATTTTTTTGGTTGTGTCCTCCTGCTCTCGTTTGCCGTGCTCCAAAAAAGACATAACCGTGTTTTAATTCATCTACAACTACCCAACTGCCAGAAGGCTTTTTGCTTGAAAATGTATCCTGTGTGAAGATCATAAAATGATGATGCTGGAACAGTTTAAATAAATTCCAGCACTTATATAAATAACAAATATATAATTATTTTGTTTTATATTTAACTTAATATGGAATATTATCTAGCTCATTTCTACAAGGTCTTTTTTTTTTTTTTTTTTTAAGCCAAATAAACAGCTGGATTATTTATTCATTAATTTTTTACAATTTCTATGAATCTAGGATTCATAATGCATTAAAGTGCATTTATAAAGCTTTATACAGTATTCATTACACTTTATAACATTTGTCATAAACCTTTGTAACTGTACATAAGTGTTATAATTATAGTCATGAATTGTTATAACAATGTTACATAAGGCTTTGTAACACAAAGTGACAATGTATTATAATACAAAGTTATTTGAAGTTAGACTTTTTGGACATTTAGACATTGTTACTTAAAACAAGATGATAACACTTTACTTAAAGTCTGTAAAGATCATTTATATGCTTTCAAGTCATTATATACTACTATATACCTCTTTTTCAAAGATTAATGACAAAACTTTACTTTATGCTTGTAAATAGAACTTCTAAGCTTTTATAAACAGTTAAGACCACTTATAAAGTACTTTTCAGGAAAAGTACTCATTAAACACAAATGTAATAAGGCTTTATGTCACTGGTCTCATTTCAAAATTATAATGCATCATGTCACCTTGTGTTATAAAGTCTCATTTTCTTTTAACACTTTATAAGTGGGCCTGTACATTAACAAAGACCTATGAAAAGTATTCTAAAGCATTATAAATACTAAAAATTTATAAACATGTTTATAATGCATTATGAATATCAGATTTATGTAAAATATTACCATTTCTTCAAAACATTTATTTAATTTATATTTTAAGTGATTTTTTTAAACAATTAACAGCGAATAAAAAAATCCTTTTTCACATTCATTTTGACTATTTAAAAAAAGTCAAAGCTTTAATGTGTATAAAGAAGTGTCATTAATTGTGTCATTGTGCCATGGGGCAAAACATTTAAGTACCAATGTAGTGACATGAACTAAATGCTCATACAACAGGCAGCAATTCCATAATGATTTCATTCAGTGTGTAAAACTGCAATAAATATTTATAAATGTTTAAAAAAAAAAAAAAACATTATGTGTTTACACTGTTTATTTCCCGCATGGTTTTTGCTCTTTTACAATACATATGCAGTTACTTATACAGACTGTTATTTGCCGCCTTGTATTGATTAGTCATCAAATATATTTTTCTCTGCTCCAGCTGCTATTTGATTGTAAGCACTGAACTTGGAAAGAAGTTCTTTCCACTTATGCCTATGTTAATTAACTTAGCAGGCTCCACAGTGAAAATCCTATAATGTATTGCATGCTGGCAGAGCTAAAAAGCTGATGTCATGTGGAAGAAGTATTGAATAAGAGATTTAATTGAATGTATTGAGTCACAATTTTTTCCTGGATACAAAGTGATAATTATGTTTTAAACTCAATGGCCACTTTTTAGGTATACCCATTTGTTTCTATACTGTTTTTTATAATATCCACTTACATTTACATTGTCATTGTGCAGACATTTTTGTCCAAATGAACTTACATGTGATAGAACAACACGTTAGTAAGTTGAGGAATAGCGAGCTAAATGGCAGTATAATCAATCTTGTTTTCAATGTGTTGATTTTTCCCAACCTGAGGTGAGATGTCTACAGATCTTTCTTGAAACTACTGAATGTCACAGCATAACAGAGTTAGGAAGGTCATTCCATCATTTAGCAGTTGTTAAAGAATATAGAGTGTGAATTGGCACCATGATGAGGTTGAAGCACCAAATGAAACGCAGCAAACAAGTTGGGTGCACCTTTGGAAAATAAAGTGTATATGGGAGGGAGATGATTTTAAAATAGACCTGCAAGCCAGAGTCAGTGCCATTGCATGCTGCTACGGGAAGCCAATGGAGAAGGACAAGTAGTGGAGTAGCTAAAGAGCTCTTTAGGTCAGCTAAAGAGACTTGATTGTGAAAGATGACAGAGACAATAGTCAAGTTGGGAATGAATAATGGCTTGGACTAACAGTTAACTAGCCTGCTCTGTCAAAAATGCCAAATCTTGATGTTGTAGAAAAAGAAACTGCAGGAAAGGGCGGTTTTGTAACCCGATAGTTTAAGCCAAATGTTGAACAGAGCTGGCCAGGGAGATTTTGGAGCCTTCAATTTAGAGGTTTAGATTGTGATGAATTTAGGCTTTTAGTAGAAATATTAGGCACTCTGTCTTGGTGAAATTTAACTTCTGATACCGGGACTGGAGCCAATCAGATATGTGAAGCAGACATATATCTAAGCAGAGATTGTGATGCAACGGACATGTGAAGCTGGGAGTCATCAACATAGCAAGGATAAGAGAACCTAAACATGTGAATGACTAAGCTCAACAGGGAAATGTACAATGAAAAGTGGAGAGGAATTAGCACTGAGCCCTGTGACACGCCACTTAGCTTGACAAGTGTTGGAAACATCCCAATTTCCTTAAACCTTCAAGGACCTGCCTAAAAGTTAGGATTGCAACATATAAGCATCATTTTAGACACAGCAGGTGTAGAGTCACTGTACCGAAACCTGCAGAAGTGTCCAGCAGAATAAAGACATGATTAATTAATTGCTTTGTTGGATTTGTCTTGGTGGAATGACTACACTAACATTATTATTTACAGAACACTTTCATACCTACAAAAATTATTATTATTATTATTATTATTATTATTATTATTATTATATTACATTGCTAATTCTATTAAAATTGATATTTGATAAAGACTTGTTTAGGTACATTGTTCGCTTTAAAATATGCTTCTACAGTATATAAACATATACATTATCCATTGTTTCTATTCCTCTGAACACCTGTACATTCTTGTTATCTTAAACTTTTACACTTCATACAGAATGGATTTCAATTCCAGTGAGTGAGCCTTTGTTAATGTGACTGACAAACAGCATGTGGCCAGCTCATATAACATAACCTTGAAGTGCTGGGTTGTAAACTTTCTAGTCTACATAATATGAAGAAGGTATTATAAAAAAGGCTCAGTCATCGTCAAGAACACATTTGCAAGATTTGCATATTAAGTATGCTTTAAAACAAATAACTAGAAAGACTAAGCTAAAATAAAATTGAAGGTGCTACCAGGTGACTTTCATACATAGATTTCAACACATACCAATATAACATTGCCTTCTCCTGATTGTTGGTTATTAAATTGCTTTATCTATTAAAATTACATTCAGATGGCCTTTATGGTTGCCCTTTACAGAGCCTGTTGGAGTATTGCATCATTTACTCATCAGATGTTTTATTTTTTACTTATTAATAGGCAAAGATTTAATCTTGAACACTAGATAAAATGAATGTAACAAATAGATCATGATAAAAACAAGTATCCCTGAAATTCCGAGTAAAATTACTACAATGTTCAGACCAAAACAAAAAGTTCCATTCCCATAAAGGGACAAACAATAAATAACAGCAAAAGGACAAAGCAAACTGCATTGCTTGTAAGACAGCTCATTTGGCATTAATTTGTTAACATGCATCATAAATTGTTCAAACTTGGGCAACGAGGGTAAAAAGTGGAAGTGTTAAGAGTGACAAGGGTTGTTTATGAGAAATTCCAACATTGGTCCAACAACCGTGGGAACAACTGCAACTTAAAGAATATACCAAACTTATTCACTCTGGCACTTTCACTCTGAATTATTAACTTTGCAATTCACTTTTTTTATTTTGTCTGGTACAATGTTAGGCAAAATAAGTGCAAAAAATATCCAAAGGCTCAAAAAAAAATTGATCTTGAGGCAATTTTGAACACTTGGAATTTAAAACCTACCTTGGCTCCCTACATCCCTGAAAAGTAAGTAAGGGTGGGACATGTACAAAGTTGTTGAGTCATATTTAAGAAAATATGCCAGACATTACATAAGTTGAGCAACAGACATAGAGGAGACCTGTGAAATCCTTCTAAATAGGCCAGAGGCCTTACTCCCATGGAGAAAACTTGCCTGGCATTTGCCTTTATTAGTTGCTAATATATTCTTGACTAACTGATTTTGGGACACACTGGATGCACACGTTTTGACTGCAAATCAAAAATAACATGTATAATTATTAAAAATTCATAGCTGTACTATTTCCCTTTTTTTCTCAGTTATTGTTATTTACATAATTATATTGCAGTCAAATTGACACATTTCTATTTATATGTTTAATTATTTTAGCATTTTAATCTTTGTCACTTCATTATCTTTCCATTTGCTAATTCTCACCTTTAAATATTTATATGTATATTAGCCAAAAATTGTTTCAAATTTTACTTTTTAAATTAATAATGGAAATCCTTTTGAAAGGTTTAAATGCTCGCCACAAGTCACAGGTACTGTTTTTACTGTAAAGTGAAAAATAATTTACAGAGTTGAATTCATGCTGAGAGCCAGAGTCATCTACCACTAGCATGGTTAGTTCCCACATCTGGACCTGATTTACCAAGGTATAACCGTGTATAACAGACCAGTAATCATGCTGAACAAAAAATCACAAACTTACCTTTGGGTAATACTTAAAATTTTGTTGTTATCATAAATATAAATTCTTCTTCTTCTTCTTCTTCTTCTTCTTCTTCTTCTTCTTATTATTATTATTATTATTATTATTATTATTATTATTATTATTATTATCATTATAATAAATAGATACAGCTCATATTTGACCAAATATTAAGTATATCCAATAAGTGGATGTCAAGTGAGTGTTCAAAAGTAAGTGGACAAACCAGAGACATGTATCCATAAGTATATGGCCAAGATATTACAACAGCATCTGACATGTAGATAAAATATTATGCCTTACCATTTGTGGTCAAATAATTGGACCATCATCACACACAATATGTAGCCTAAACATTATTCCTTGCCACTTTAGCCAAAATATTGGGACACCATATCATTTTTGGTTAAATAATTAAGATATCATCCTATTTCACATGAGGTCCAAATTTAATGACACAATCCCACTCCATGTCCAAAATATTGGAAGTGCAGGAAAACAAACATTTACAAACTTATGTTTAAAAGTAGCGCGATGTCCAGGTGTCCAAAAGTTTATTAATTTATTTTACTTTCCTACTAACTAAAAATTAAAAAAATTTGAATGTTGAATTGAGGACCTTGCACATGATGCAGCAACCTGCAGCAAGGTGGGTTTAAACCCAGGATAGAGGAATACAATTGCAGAGCATTAACTGTTGTACCAAATTGGAGGCCTGGAGTTGTGAAAGGTCTGGTAAGTACATATGTGAGAGTGATAAAACAAAAAATAGGTGCAGATTTCAACAGAAATATCTTTCATTACTGAAAACACACACAACAAGAAGAGAAAGAGTAACTTTTACAAGAGCTGTTTAAAAGTTGTGCCATTGCAGGTGAAATCTAGTCACACCAGAAATGCTAATCCGGATTCAATTGTTACCTCTGACTGTGGCATACCCAAGACCCTATATGAAGGACTGAGTTACTGAAGTTTTGACAAGTGTCATGGAAAGCGGTTTAAATATTGCTCCCAGCAGGTGGACTCTGCAGTTCTGGTGTAGAAGCACTAAATATGTCAGAATATACCCTGTGGCAGGACATTTACATATTCTCTATCAAAAAACAAGCAGTTCCGGTCAATAAATCTGATTGGCTGAGCTGTTTCTCCAGCCATAACATCACTAACAATAATGCACACCTCTGACCGCTTCCCATTTGTATCAATGGGTCACACAATACATTATTTTCTAAATGTTTTTATTAACGTCATTTTGTTATATTGCCCCAAGATGGCAGAATTTGATTATTAGAGAAACCGGAAACCTGTTATTCAACAGTCAGCTTTTACTCTGACAACCTGACTAGTTTACATTGTGGAAGACATTTATCAAATCAAACCTAGTTTTTTATTATGGTGTGTTTTACAGTTTTATAAACGTGGTAAAGCACTCAAGGTTAAGGTTGGTTATTGTGAATTAAGTGTACCTGTTACAACACTTTCCTTTAATTTACTCACAATAATGCACACTTTCTCACACCATTTTGCTTTATTAACCACCTACTACTAACTAATTAATTAATTGACAAGCATCTATAGATCACAACAACCAACAGTAATTACAATTATAGGTAATGCCTTGCCAGCCACATTTTTATACGTCAATCATATTTTATCAGTAACACAGCTGATTCATATTAACATAAGGTTTGTTTATTACTATTATTTATTTATAAAATAGCAATAGTCATAGAAAATAAAATAGACTATGAATGCTTTTAATTGCCCCATATAGTGTGTGTTCGTGTTGGCTGTGGGAGCGAGTGTGCGAGCTGTTTTGTGACAATGGACTATACAAATTATTTGAACTTGCACTTTCTAAAAATACAATAAAAACTTAAATATGATGATCTTAGTTCTATTTGTTAAACATAAAACATGTAATAATAATTCCTGTAAAACATGGTTAGACAAAGGCCTGTTTACCATTGGGCCACTCTACATTTTTATTTAAACAACCTTTAACATCATTTAGAAGTTTAATATACTAATTGTTGCAATTTTGCAAATACAGATTTTTTAGAGGTAATCAAACTGAAGAATTTAATAATTTCTAGATAAATTTGGGCAATTTTTTACTATCGATCCATTTGGGTATAGAATTTTTTTTTGTGTGTGTGAATGGTCAATTGCCTCAAAGTTTACAATTTTATGTAATTTGCTCAGACCACACAAAATCAAGACACAACACTAATGTCTCTTTGGCTGTAAGTGAACTTGCTTTGGTCTGTAACCCAGTAATGATTGCAGAGTATCTCTTGGGAGTGTAGAGTTTATAACACGTATATGGAGATGGCCAATGTACAGTATATGACTCCATGACCACACTGTGCGTTGTGTTTAAATTTAGAGGCTCCTGAACCCAATGGCATAAATGTCAAAGAGTTGACAGCATACATTCACAAAGAAATGCACACAAACAGTTTAATAAAAATAACCTGTCTCAAGCAAACACCTGACACAACAACTGTGTTCAAAAGGGAGGCCAGTGAAATGGGGTCCTGGTATGCATGCGACAGCCTGCCTCCTATTTCAAAGCTTGGTATTCTGGGTGGTTGTGTTGAGCTGTGATCTTTAACCTATGGATAGGTTTTCAGATAACGTCAACGGTTTATTTTAGAATATCATTATTCATTACCTTTGGCATACATTTTAACACATTTTCCATCAAAGCAATTATCATTTCCTATAATTAAGAAATAGAAGCCAGGTTTACTCATGTCATAAAACCCTATGTAAAACTGAAGTGCAGATGCTATCTTATAAGTGCAGATCTTATCACATAAGTAAACACAAAAACATGCAAACTATGTCAAACCAACATTAAAATAGCCTTTTCACACATAACAACCTTGACAAACCTTTTGCATTGTAATGTGGTTGCAAACGTTTTATTCACCTGAACCGGAGTGCTCCATGCCAAGCTTTCAGGCTGTTTTATTATGCCATTGCCTGCCCTACCACCTATTTGTTTCCCTGTTGGCTAATGCATGTCTGAAGCTGTATTAAGTGGCCAAGCCCAACAGGTGGCGTCTATTATCACAGCTGCAGGTCTGTGCCTGTGCCAGAGGGCCTCAAAACACAAAGGCTGCATACTGGTATAGCATCCTATTAGGCCAGTATAAGCTGAGAGCAAATTCCTATCTCCAAATGACAACAAGAGACAAAATGCTAATTCAAAAGGTTCTATGCAATTTAGATAAAGACAGACTTCAAACAAATGTTTAGGAAACATTGTTTGCAGTATTCCATAGTTAATGTGGCACCAGTAAAATCTTTGTTTTCCTAATTATAATACTCAATTGCATGACCAAAAGCTAAATATTTCTATATATAATAATTATCTCAATAAATAAATATTCTACCCCTGGCAAAAAGTATGGAATCATCAGTCTTGGATGAGCACTCATTCAGAGATTTCATTCTGTAGAACAAATGCAGATCAAAAACATGATACAATAACAATGTAATTCCAAAGTGCAACTTGTTGGCTTTCAGGAACACTCAAAGAAATGAATAGAAAACATTGTGGAAGTCAGTGAATGTTACTTTTATTGACAAGCACAGGGAAAAAAAAATATGAAATCACTCAATTCTGAGGAAAAAAAATATGGAATCATTAAAACCAGATAAACAAAACATTCAAACTACATTAGTATTTAGTTGCACCATTTTTGGCTTTTATAACGGCTTGCAGTCTCTGAGGCATGGACTTGAGTGACAAACCGTATTCTTCATGAATTTGGTGCCAACCCTCTCTGATAGGAGTTTCCAGATCAGATTTGCAGGTTGGAGCCTTCTTGTGGACCATTGTTTTTTTTTTTTTTTATTTCAACCACAGGTTTTCAACTGGGTTGAGATCTGGACTATTAGCAGGCCATGACATTAACTGAATGTGTCTTTCTCCAAGGAATGCCTTCAATGTTTTTGCCCTATGGCATGATGCATTGTCATCTTGGAAAATCATTTCATCATCTCCAAACATCTGTTCAATTGAAGGGATGAAAAAACGTCAAAAAAAGGGATCTAAAATGTCAATGTAAACTTGTGCAGCCCCATTTCATCAAGGACTGTAGAAATTTGGTTGTTTACTTCAGGCAGTCCTCTTTACAAATCTCACTGGAACGGCACCGAACAAAAGTTTTAGCATCATCACCTTGTCCAGATTCTTGACTCATCACTGAAGATTTTATCACCAAATGTGATAATCACAATAAAGCCTCCTTGAATCCTTGAATTTTCTACCACCAATTTGAGTGATTCCATGCTTCTTTCTTCAGAATTAGATGATTTCATATTTTCCCTCGTACTTGCTCAATAAAAACAACATTTACTTTGTTTCCACAATGTTTTTTTTAATTTCTTGTAGTGCTTCTAAAAGCCAACAAGTTGCACTGTGGAATGAACTTATTATTGCATCATGTATTTGATCAGAGTTTGTTCTACAGAATAAAATGTCTAAATGAGTGCTCACCCCAGACTGATGATTCCATACTTTTTGCCAGGGGTTGTATCTGGGACATTGTTGTACATTGCTTTATTTTAGGGGAGGTTATTGTGATCCACCAGGATTTATCTTTATGTGTTAATGTTTAAACTTTTTTTTACACACACATCATGCTGATCTTCTTAGCAATACAAAGCAACTGTATGGCATGTGATATCCAACTCTGAAGACACTGTGAACCCAGACCTGATCATCATGTGAAAAATTTAACAAATAAAAAATTCACTCCCGGTTTCATCGTAAAAATGATAAATATTACAATACACCAGCAGCGGGAGAAAAAAGGTCATAAACAAACAGAAGTCTCAACAGAACATGACGTGGAGTGGCCCACAGCAATCTACCAAACATGCACTGTGTGATCAAACAGTCAATTGCAAGGGATAACAGGAAAGTTATAATGTTTTCGTTTAAATACATTTTTTTTATGTTGTTAATATTTTGATTAATTATATTGTAATTAATCATGTTAACTAACAAAATGCCTATTGTTCCTTAAATTTTCACCTAAGCCATTTTAGTCCAAGTGATGACAATCTAATTGAACTAAGTTAACTAATTGAATTACATCATATGCTGTATACTCTGCCTTGAATTTTGCATATCCTTTCACACCCAAGACCTTTTTGAGGTACATAACTCTGGGGCCACCTCTTGTAAACAGTCTACAAGACCATACATCAAGGATGAGAAGGACCGCAGCCTGGGAATGTAAAATATTCAGAATGGGTGATAGGTTGGAACAGCTGATGGATGCAAATGAACTTGCTGGCTTTGGGTATGATTAATTCCACACGTGTAGACTGTTCAATTATATTCAAGTAAAGCAATTAATGTTAAACATGTAAATGGCTTTTATTTGCATTATACACAGGGCCACTTTCGAACATTAAACATAAAATTAAATATTTGTTTATATATTACATCATGCATAAATCAAGCCATTTGAAAAGAAATGGGTTGTTAAGGATGGGTACATATTAATTAAAGCATTTATTCACAGGGGATAGATTTATACAATGATGTTAATTAATTATTTCTTAAATTATTACAGCAGAGAATAAGTTTTATTAACAATAACCAGTCAGAAAAGACTGAATAGATTTTAACGCAATTAAAAATACAATATTCAGAAAAAAAGAGTAACTATTTGGATCACTCAAAATAAAAGTTGTATTTGAGAGGATTCTGTTTATTATTAAACAACTATCTTCTCAGTCAACCCAAAAGACTCATTCATAAATATCAAAGCTTAATATTATTGGAAGTTGGGGTGTTTTTTCTTTTTTTTTTTAAGATTTAGGAGGGTATCTGGTTTGTTCCGGTAACTATAACTGTGCAGAATTATTAGGCAACTTAATAAAAACCAAATATATACCCATCTCACTTGTTGATTTTCACCAATATAACACAGAATTTAGAAATAAACATTTCTAACAATTAAAAACAAAAACAAAAATTAATCAGTGACCAATATAGCCACTTTTTTTTACCATGACATTCACAAGCCTTCCATAGATTGTCAAGTGCTTCATCTGTTTACGATCAACATCGCGTGCAGAAGCCACCCAGCCTCCCAGACCCTGTTCAGAGAGGTGTACCGTTTTCTCTCCCTGGGAATTTTTTTTTTCTTTTAGACCTTTACTGGCCAGCCATGCTGTGTAGTATTTGGATGCATGTGATGGAGCAATGTCCTGCATGAAAATCATGTTTTTATCGAACAATACTGACTTCTTCCAGTACCACTGCTTGAAGCAGTGGGGAAACAAAGAGAAGACATAGCAGAGATGCAGCCAAGAGGCCCATGATCCCTCTGTATGAACTGCAGAGATCTACAGCTGAGGTGGGTACAATCAGTCGTGCTGGCCTTTATAAAAGAGCGGCAAGAAAAAAGCCATTACTTAAAGAGATCCATAAAAATTCTCATTTAAAATTGGCCACGAACCACCAGAGTTACACACCACACATGTGGAAGGAGGTGCTCTGGTCAAACGAATCCAAAATCGAATTTTTTGGCCACAATGCAAAATGTTAGGTTTGGCATAAAAGCAACACCGGTCAGCAACACCATTTCCACTGTTAAACATGGTGGTGGCAAGCATCATGGTTTGGGCCTGCTTTTCTTCAGCAGGGACAAAGAAGATGGTTAAAATTGATGGGAAGATGGATGGAGCCAAATACAGGACCATTCTGGAAGACAACCTGTTGCAGTCTGCAAAAGACCTGAGACTGGGACAGAGATTTATCTTCCAACAAGACAATGATTGAAAACATAAAGCAAAACCTACAATGGAATGATTCACAAACATATCCAGGTGTTAGAATGGCCAAGTCAAAGTCCAGACCTGAATCCAATCAAGAATCTGTGGACAGAGCTGAAAACTGCTGTTCACAAACGCTCCCCATCCAACCTCACTGAGCTCAAGCTGTTTTGCAAGGAAGAATGAGCAAAAATCTCGATGTGCAAAACTGATAGAGCCAAACCCGAAGCAACTTGCAGCTGTAATCACAGCAAAAGGTGGCGCTACAAAGTACAAGGGGTTCTAATAATACTGCACACCCACTTTTCTTTTTTTATTTCTAAAATTTCATATATTTATGTTTGAAGCCTGAAATGTGGCAAAAGGTTGAATAGTTTAAGAGGGGCGAATACTTTTGCAAAGCACTGTTAGTGGGTGTAAAATGTGGGTGTATTTCTCCATAATATAAAATTTTATATTTTTTTTTGGGGGGGGGGGG
>JAOUQT010333231.1:0-13297 GCA_025769995.1 Xyliphius kryptos
ACTAGATATAGCTCACTATTTGTAGCTTTGAGTAGATCACGTAATGAATAGTTACTAAAACTGAGGACAAAACATACAGATTTAAACGCTTGTGAATGTAAAGTTTTGATGTAATTCACCCATAAACAAAACTGGAGTTTTAACTACTATTTCAATATTCTTTAAATTCCATATAGAAACAATATAAATAATTCTGTGGCATATCAAATAAACACTTAATTAATAATACACCTTCATAGACAATCATTTACATTCTGTATATTAGGCAGTCAATACAATACATTACAAGTAAAGCACCCAGTATGGGGTATGATGTATATTTTAGGTTTTGTGAACAGTAATGTTGTTATTTGGATCTGACATTATTCCACCATTTGCAGATCTTGCAAAAACCTTAAATGTTAAGCCTAAGCATGTTACATAACCAGAAAAAGTGGCTGTGCATCCAAAAAGGTTTTAAACCCACAGAACTCAGAACACGCTGACTTTTATGGACAAATGTTCTCTTCCAGACCAAAAAAAAAGTTGAAACCCGCTCGATTTGCACAGACCTATTGAGTCTTGCACATATCAGCATGACTTATTCGAATAGCCACAAGTCAGATAGCACAGATTCCAATGGGACAAGAACAAGTTTGAACACAGTTGAGGAATTATTGGAGAAATCAGTGGGGTGTGCCAGAAACAACTGGTTTGATGGCTTCGCAGTGAAGTGATTGACTTTACGAACAACACCTCAAATATGTCCAAGTTTTGTTTGAATGTTTTGTGGTAACCTGGAAGAACTAAAAAGAGTTGACCACTGTTTTTGTCTGGACTAGATGATTTCTGGAAATGACTTCGGATCAGCCACACATGCTCGTACACTTTGGGGATAAAAGAACTTTTTCAAGGTAAGTTAATTATTCCAAGAAATTTTTTTTTAGTATGATCTGATTGGTTTGGGAGTTATCGCTCAGTGGAGATGAAAATAATAATAAAGTCCCCTTAAAGAAGCTGAAGAGGAGAGAGGTCAGATGTCCTGCTACATCCAGATGTCTAATCTGCTTTGGAAGAGCAAATTTTGGTCTTGCAAACTGACATTTAATTGAAGTCAAGTGCCTCTGCTGGGCAGTTTCGGAAGTTGTTGGCTAAAGAAAAGGATCCAAACATAAGAAAATGTGCCTTACATTCGACAGCAGTTTATGGATCAACCAACTTATGTGGATCAGATTCTGATTTAATTTACATGTCCCGTCAATTGTAGCGATGTCCAGTGAAATGACCATCAACCCGTCCGTACAAAGCGGCCATCCGGTTATTAGCCGCCATTGATGCGCCGCTCACACGGACGACCCATCTTGTCTGACCTGGGGATTCAATATGTGGAGACATGTTCAAACGAAGAAATATTTTTATGCGAAACAGAGGGGTTATTTAGAAAACCATAGCAACAGATTGACGAGACACAGAAGCCAAGATGGAGAGAGAGAGAGAATGCCACCGCCTTCCACAAGAACAGCAGAGAAGAATCAGCCTTTTCTCCACATGGAAATATTGAAATCCAGAGCTCAATCCACCCTCATAATCATTTGCTTGCGAATTGGCATTAGCAGCTACTGTTCAGACTCCTCCCACCTGGCTGACAGCCTTGTGTTGCTAATAACATCAGCATGATGTGTGTAAAAAGGTTTCAACATTAAAGCTTTAAAAAAAAGATGCATCCCGGTAGCTTTCGATGACCTGTCCATTGGAAAGAGAAGATCTCAGGCCAGAAAAATGTGGACACACCTGCCTTAGGGGCTCTGTATTTAACCAAGCACTCCACTTACTTACAGTACATGCTACTGGTTAGCCAGATTTGTAAACTGTAAATGGATCTGATAGCTATGTAGCCTACTATATTAATCGATATACAATTGGTTGGTCAACATCATGTTTGTAATACACACTCACCAGCCACTTTATTAGGTACACTTCCTTATTTCTTCACTCATTGTTCATTTTATCAGGTACTTATATTAATGCACGTTCTAATTCCACAGTTACAGACTGTAGTCCACCATTTGTTCCAATATTTTGTTAGTCCTGTTTACTTTGCTATACTATAGAGCAGGTGGTATTTGGTTTGTGAATGGTTCTCAGCATGGTCTGTTGCAGAAGTATGATTGGATCAGAGCTATGCTGCTAGAATTTAATAATACTGTGTCCACTCCCTGTGCACTTTAGTAGACAGATCTTACTTTTTGCTCCAACTTGTAGAAGGGCAGTCACAAAAATATCTATTTATCGCAACACAGCTGCTGTTCACTTTTTTCAGTCCATTAGTGTCTCTGTAATATGCTACTTTCAGCAGCATCATCATTGTACACAGAGGTTGGACAATGAAACTGAAACAGCTGGTTTTAGACCACAATCATTGATTAGTATGGTGTAGCGCCTCCTTTTGGGGGCAATACGGCGTCAATACGTCTTGGGAATGACATCTAGTGGTCCTGCACAGTGGTCAGAGGGATTTAAAGCCATTCTTCTTGCAGGATAGTGACCAGGTCACTATATGATGCTGGTGGAGGAGAACGTTTCCTGACTCGCTCCTCCAAAACCCCCCAAAGTGTCTGAATAATATTTAGATCTGGTGAGTGTGCAGGTCATGGGAGATGTTCTACTTCACGTTCATGTTCCTCAAAGCAATCTTTGGAACTCTGCACCAAAATGTTGTGTGCATTACGATATTTGGAGTAAAACTGTGCTCTTACTTTGCTAACCGAACCTTCACACTCTGCTCTTACTGCTGCAATGTGACATTAATGAAGATTGGCCACCAGGCTCCTCCAATTGACCTCCCACACTAAAATGACCGGTGTTTCAGTTTCATTGTCCATCCCCCGTAGATTTCCATCTGTATATCTGAGTATTATAAAAGGCTTGTTTTAAAAATCACTATACATTTGGGCATTTTTTTTGTAATATATGTGTTTCTTACTTCTAAACAGGACAAGATTTTTTTCATTACTTCATACCTACAATTTCTTTCTAAAAGACAAGACACATTTGCACCTGAATGTTCATGAGGTAAGTCATATATGTACATATATACAGTTTAGTGAGGTTTCTGACTCCCATGCCATCACAGTGCCTTGATGATTTCCTTGATGTTTGCTGTCAGCTCTTCTTTGTTGTTGGGTCTGGAGATTACCCCATAGATTCTCATTTGGGTTTAGGTCCGTTGAGTTGGCTGGCCAGTCAACCACTGTGAGGGCATGGGCATCAAACCAGGTTTTGGTGCTTCTCCATACAGATCCTCAACAGAAGGAATCATAAAGTCCTCTATAACATTCTGCTGGACTGTTGCGTGACATTGGATTTAAGAAAGCAGAGTTTAGCAACAATAAAAACATTTATGTTCTGCTGCAAAATTTGGGCTGATTTCTCCACACTATTCTCATTATTTTTAAAACTCTTGTTTTTATGGGTTTTATGAGCTGGAATCTATTATCCATAAAAGTTTAACTTTTTCGAATGAAATTATGGACGTTAATGAACTTTTGCCATAATATTCAAATTTTTTGGAAAGGATCTGTATGTGTGACACAAAATTATTCACAGCCAGTTCTGTTCTCAAGTGACAGGAAATGGTTCATTGTTAAACAAAACTCCCGCAAGTCATAATGTTGTTTGTGTACACAACCAATCATACCATGCATAGCGTTAAATGTTACCTCCGAGCATGTGACCCCTGAACATGTGACCCCTCAGGTGCTGTGCTTCTCTTACTCCTGCGTATGAGCAATCTGGCACTGATGCTGCTGCGCTAACTGCAGAGTCACAGGGGGGTTGCCTTGTTGTCCCCCAGATACTCAAAATGAGCAAGGGGGTAAAAACTCTGCTGCGGAGAGCCAGCAGTGTGGTTAGCATTTTGCTACCATCAGGACAGTTCCAGTTCATTTATTTATATAACACTTTTTACAATCCTATATTGTCCCAAAGCAGCTTTACAGTGTTCCGACCCTGAACTCCCAAAGAACGAGCCAAAGCAACTGCGGCAAAAACAAAACTCTCTGTTTTAGTTAGTTTTTACAATGTGTACCAGTATCGTGTGGTGGGCGGAATACTTGGAAAAGTAGAAAGAGATACAGCCAGCAGAGGACATGAAAACAATTAGCTGTAAGCTGTAAAGATACATGCAAAAGGGGCACATCAAATATGGATGCACCCCCTCCAGGTAAATAAAAGATACAGGGTGGCCCACAAAAAGGCAGCCCGCCTCCCACATCCACGCTATTGGAGGCGGGCTGCTTTTTTGTATTTTGGTGCAGAAAAAAATTGTGCTGTAGTTGTCAATTTTTTTCTGTCTTCTGGTTATCAGTGTATTGTGGAAGTGCTTGGTGTGTGCTGAATGTTGTCGAACAGGTGGTGTTACCAGAGCACCATATTAGTTTCATTTTTAGAACATGTAGCAACATGTGAACAAAGACCGAGACGACATCATTCTGACGTTTTGGAGAACAATATTCAACTTAAATACTTAAAACAGATGCTGAACCAACTAACTTATGAAAAACATTAGATTAGTACATGTTGGAATTGCTCAATATTTCAACACAATTAAGGTTCAGTACAATTAGGCTTTTGTAAAGCTCATTGAGTAACTTCATTCCTGAACATTGTAATTTCGCTGGAGATGATATTTAAATGAAAGTGTTTATCAGGATGAGGAAGTAATAACAGTTAAAATGCACGGCTGAGTTAAGTGTGTTTAGACGATTAGAAAAGAGCCGGAGAGTTATTGTATAATATCTCTCTCCATTGGCTTCCTGTAGCTGCTGCATTCAGTACAAGGTACTGACTCTGACCTACAGTACAGTCTCTGGATCTGTCCCCTCTTACCTTCAGTCCATCTTTACTAAATACACTTCGACTCGTTCACTGCGCTCTAGTGACGAATGTCGCCTGGTGATTCCAACTCACCCAGGCGCTAACTCTCACTCCATTCCTAAACGACCTTCCCAACAACACACCTCTTCTACAGACACTTTCTAAAAACAATTTCAAAAATAAAAAAGGAGGGTTGATGATACTAGAGTGTAACTTTTGTCCCAAACTACTGACCTGTGATGTTTTTTGTAAGTCGCTTTGGATACAATCGTCTTCTAAATGACTAAATTTAATATGTTAATTACTTTTTAAAGTTGCAAAAAAATTGTTTAATGTATTTTTTTTTTATTTAATACAAACAATCTATAACCCGACATAGGGACCGTAAAATTTGGTAACACTTTCTATGAATCCTGTATTCATAATGCATTATAAGTGTCCATAATGCTTTATAACATTTGTCATAAGCCTTTGTTAATATATACAGATGTTCATAAATTGTCATAACAATTTGACATAAGGCCTTATAACACAAAGTGACATAAAGCATTATTTAAACTTTAGATTATTTGGATGTTTATAAGTTGATGAAGTTAAAAAATATCATTTATAATGCATTATGTCATTTTGTGTTATAAAGCACTATGGCATGTTCTTATAACCCTTTAGGAGTGTGGTTATGTATTATGAATACTTTATAAAGCTTTATATATGTATTAATAATGCATTATGAATACCGGATTCAGGTAAAGTGTTACCAAAAATCTATTATGTTTTATATTTATAGGTAAAATAATGCAAAATATTTAATGTTGATTGAACATTTTGTATATTTTATACCAGCTGTGCTGAGTTACGGTGGAGAACATGATAAAGAGTGAAAGTTGAAAGGCAGTGGTTTTTAAATGAGTGATGGCTTTAGAGTTTATATATTCAAAATTAATGTATTGTTATAGAGTGAATTTTGGGGCAATTAAAAAATATGTGGAATGAATAGTGTGAGTTGTGACAACGCTGTCTACGCACTTCCTTTCTTACGGGACTTTATCAGTAGGTTTTATCATAAGAACATGATAAGGAATAACTGAGTCAAGTTTTAGATGTGTAGGTACTCGCCAAGACCCCAATCTATCTAAGGTGTTGCGTTCGATGGCGATACCAAATCAAAAATTGTGTGGGCACGCTAGTTTTTCCAAGAATATGGCTACCAGATTTGTTGTAGGTACTTGGGAAATGGGAGAATTAGTGAGTCGGTGAGTGGGGGCTTTGCTTTATATCAATATAATTTGGGTTATCTGTGTATTATTTACTTGCTTTGCTAATGATACTGTATGTGTTCCATTAGAACTCGGGTCAGGTGACTCTGGAGGGAATCCTGGTCATCTCTTGGGGAGTGAAAAGCCAGATTCGGCTTAAAATCCAGGATGAGAAACAAATTCTTTCATGGGACAGCACCAAATCTCCAGACCCCATCAGTCCGCTGGGAAATAAGAGGTTTTCTGAATTTTTATTCCATTGGTTCAAAGTTAACACCTGGATAACATCTGCATATGTGTTTCTTTATTAGTGTTCATCAGTATAAAAGCTGTTTGTTTGATGCAGGGGGATGACTCGATGGGGAGAATTCGACAATCTCAATCACATTGATGAACTGGAAGAAAATATTCAGGATGGCTCAGACACTCTAAAGAGCGCTCCAGGTTCGAATGGAATCATGCACCATATTTCAGCTGACCATTCATTTTAATCGGTATCATGATGTGGTATTGCAAATATTAATAGAAACATGAAATCACATTTATTCGTTTTAAAATAATTAAGTTGACTGAAGTATTCAGGTTAGTTTGGGTCATTTCAGTGTGGAGTTTGTATGTTCTCCTTGTGCCTGCATCATTTTCTTTTCATATTTAAGTAATCATATTAGGTAAATTAGTGTTAAGGGTTTAATCCATGTTTTTTTTGCTTGGTGAATGTGTTCTTTGTGATGGACTGGACACCAGGGTGTTTCGTTGGGGGTTGGGTTAAGCTCCAGCACCCGTTATTCAATCACTAAGCCACCTTGCCACCCAAGCTACATTTTATGATTTTTAAAGAATAAAAGGGTTTTATAAAAGCTTATATACATATATTCAATAATCCATTTGTTATCTTCTGCTTAATCCTCAACTAAGGTCGCAGTGGGCTTCAATGTTTTTTAAATAAGGATCAATAAAAAAAATATATAACACTCTGATACACAGAAAAAGATCAGAGCATTTAACAAATAAAGTTATACACCACGTCATATACAATCTATAGGCCATGTATCATTCTCCTGAAGGAATTAGATTTTTGAAAACTTATGTTCTTTTAAGAATTTTCCATTTTGTTCTTGGTGTTCACGACCAATAATGAACCAGCAAGGTATAATAGAATCAACACTTGCAGGCTTTTTGTTTATTGTGGACAAGTGATACTGTGCACAATTAATCATGCAACCTGTAAAAAAGATACATATTTAAATATTTCCTGTATTCTAAACTTTTCTTTAAGTCTACAGAGAGTACGAGAGCCGGACACTGAGGGCTCCTCGGCCTGAGCCCATTATAGACGAGAGCTCTTGCTTATTCCGTACTAGGAGTGATGCCTTCCTGGTTAAGAAGAGAGTGAAGAGTCATATGACAGATGAGAAACAGAAAAACAGGCAGCACCGCTTTTCCATTAATGGACACTTCTATAATTACAAGGTCAGCATACAGCTGCACACACAATCACAAAAGATCAGTGTATGATTTTGTGGCCATCTAGTGGTGAGGTAAAAGTATAATGTATTATTTCCATAATGAGAGAATGTCCACATTTTTTAGGAGTTTCTCAGCTATCAAATGTAAAAGCTGCTGCTGTTGTATTAATAAGATAAAAAAAAAAACTTGCAATAGAAAAATCTAAAAAGCTAAAGTCCAAGCCGTGGAGCTCAACACGTCATAACACTTCGACAAAAAGCAGAATGAAACGGTTAATTTAATTTAAACTCTAATTTCTAAATTAAGAAAATGTACAAAAGTTCAAGCTTGTAAAATAATCAACATTTTATCTTACGGATAATCGCGCAGAAGTAAAAAAAAAAATTAAAAAATCGTATGGATTTATTATATTTTTGCATTGTAATGTATTCAAACCACTAAAACAACAATAGTGTGTTACTAGGAACTAAAGTTTGTGAACAAACGTCAAAAAGCTTGCTTGGAAAGGATACATGTGGCTAAAAATCTTTCTAAAAATGCAAAGAGGAGGTAAAAAGTTGGTTGAAATTCAAAACAAAAGCTGACTTTTAAACAATGGGGAAATAAACAGCTCCAAAAATAGGGGGTGGCACGAAAACCGTCGACCATAATGCTCCAAAACACACAAGCAACATAAGTGTCTATGGGTGCTACGATACCGCCAAATTTCAAAGTTGTACATTAAAAGATGCAGAATGAAAAAAGTTATATATACCGTGGTGATAAACTGAAGTTCAACTTCTTTTCCTCGTTTATTAAAGCATTCTGGGTAAACAATAGGAAAGGAAATCTGCTGTATGACTGGAGTTTTATTTCCCTCCATCCATCCATCCATTACCTTCTGCTTGTCTGGGGTTCAGGTAGCAACCTAAGCAGATAGACCCAGACCTCTCTCTCCCCATCCACCTCTACCACTTGAGGCAAGAGCTCATCCCTGACTCACAAAGCACTTTCCAAAAAATACCCCAAGGAACAGTCAAATGTAGACTGGTTGGGCAAACTCCCATGAACCTTTGAGGATCGTGGAGAGGGAAAAAAGCTGATCCAGTGTTCCACGACCTGAACGAAATCCACATTGAAGTTTTATTTTTTTGATTTATTAATAAAAGGTTATTTATTTTTCAGACATCAATATTCACCCCAAACTATGGTACAACCACAAATGTTCACATCAACAGCAGAATGAGGACACATGATGTCATCAGCCAGCTTCTCCACAAGTTTAAGGTCAGTTACAATAAGATTTGTTTCTGTGATTGTTTTTACTTTGGGCTTCATTTTCCCATTGAATTACCGTTTGGTAGTTTATCCAGAACCATGTTGATCTGCTGTATTCTTTGTTATTGCAGATAGAAAATGATCCCGGTGAATTTGCTTTGTATTGT
Source organism: Xyliphius kryptos (assembly GCA_025769995.1). Taxonomy (NCBI): domain Eukaryota; kingdom Metazoa; phylum Chordata; class Actinopteri; order Siluriformes; family Aspredinidae; genus Xyliphius; species Xyliphius kryptos. The sequence goes on from JAOUQT010333231.1 coordinate 9,002, forward strand.
ATTCATCAAAGTGGAGGTATGTATACTTTTAACAACTGTATAATTCCACAGTTCACTTATTTAAACCGTGTTAGGGGTTCAATGTTTCATAAAATAAATATGGCTACAACAATGCGTTGTCACAAAGCATTATTCAACAATTAAAAAGAAACTACACTGCTCGAAAAAATAAAGGGAACACTAAAATAACACCTCCTTGATCTGAATGAATCAAATATTTTAGTTGAAAATCTTTATTTATTAGATAGTGGAATGTGTTGAGAACAAAAGAACATCTAAATGTAAGTAAAAATGATGAACTCATGGAGGTCTGGATTTGGAATCCTAATCCAAATCAAGGACACTGTGCTGACCGACACAGCAAACCTTCTTGCTGGCACAGCTGGCATTGATGTGCCATCCCGAATAAGCTGCACTACCTGAGCAACTTGTGTGGGTTGTAGACGCTGCTTAATGCTACCTCTATGGTGAGAGAACTGACCAAATGCAAAAGTGACCCAAACATCAGGCAGAAAGGATGAAAACGGAGAAAAGGGGTGTGGTCACCACCTGCAGAAGCACTCTTTTATAGGGGGTGGGGTCTTGCAAAGTGTCTCTCATTTCTAACTGTTGTCTATCAGTGTTACTGTAACTGGACAGCTTGATTTCACACAAGTGTGAGTTACATTGTGTTGTTGAAGTATTCCCGCTATCTTTTGAGCAGTGTATATCGATTATTTAATTATTTGTTTAATCCGTTGTAGTTATTCATTCTCTTAGTGGCTAATGTACGTCACAAAATCAATATAAACATATTTGGATTTTTGGTTTTGAACACAGAGTGCACCCTAACTAACAATTGAACACCTTCGCCAGATCCAGAACAGTATAGGTACCTGCGTATTCTTTTGCACATCTCGCCATCAGTTTAATGCACAGACCAAAGGGGTCCACAATAAAGTAAAGGAAATACACTCAGAATATTTAATTAAACTGATTGCACTATGAAATATTAAAACACTTACACACTTTTACAAATTCAAACCCTTTTTTCCTTTGTACCGGGCAAAAGTCTAAATATTAGGGATTTTTAACACAGCTTTAATGTTAATTATATGTTAATTATATCAAACATTTGGTCGTTTAGCAGACGCTTTCATCCACAGACAGACAGATAGATAGGCAGACAGACAGACAGGCAGACAGACACTTTATTGTAGCATCCAGTAGCAGCAATACAATGAGATAAAAGATAAACCCACTAAGAGTAACACACAATAAAAAGATGAAAATGTAATCATAGAATATCCATATTTACAGAATGCAAATAACTCCACCATCCCCCCAACTATGAACCTGTCTCCATGGTATGTGTTAACACAGAGGGTTCCAGCACAATTTAAATGATGATTGCAATTGACAAAAATTTAACACAACAAATTTACTATTACACTACACACTAGTTTTTACTGAAAAAAAAATGTTCAACATAAAATGTCTTCAGCTGGCTTAATACACTAATGATAATAATTATAATAATAATAATAATAATAATGATGATGATGATAATGATAATGATGATGATTACCAGGTCAGCAAACTGTCAAAAATCTGATTAATTACCTAAATGTAATGTGATCTTAATCAGCCTTTATGATTCATAGAGTGAATCCACTGAACACGGACTTTTAAACTGACACTGATGTTAATTTATAACAAGTGTTGTGAATATTACACTTTAATGGCCAACTTGAACAAAACAAAAACAAAAAAAAAACAGGGAACACACACACAGCTGATTTTCATCCCATAAAAATAAAAAAATATATATATAAAAAATTCATTTTACCCTCTAAATGATCTGCCTATCCGAAGGGCATAATACATTATTTCAATACACAGATAGATAATTCTAGATTATATTTTTGGTTTATTTGTTCCAAAGTTTCTTTTATGTAGAATTTTTAAATAATTCTAAAAAGCTCTTAGACTTTTCTCTAACAAATTATAAGACATACAAAATTATAAAGGTAACCCATCACATTAACCTGTTTTATATATAAAAAAATATATATATATATATATATATATCATTTTACAATCTGAGGTGTAGTACTCACCTTTAGCTGAGCATCCGTGTGTACTGTCACTTTTAGACTTGATTTATGCTTTGAAGAACTTCTAGTCGCAGTGGATATACCGGTTCTTTATGTTTACTCATGTGCATCAGAATAACGTCCTGACATTATATACATTTGTGCATTATCTGTACCTGTGAATTACTGGTGTTTTGAAGGAAAAATGTCTTTTTGATGATATATTTGCAGATTAGTAAGTAAGTAAGTAAGTGACACCGAGTGTGTATCTGCATGTGTATTCAAAAAAACAACAACATTTTTTTCTAGTTTGATGGAGCCATCTGTATCTTTCATTCGTTTCTTCAATGTTGTACTGACCTAGTATTCTACTGGCCTCAGTGTTTCCTGTATATAATTATTTACCTCTTTTACATTGACCTCCCTTTATTGCTCGTTATCTGGTGCATTTTGGGTGGCAATGCAGTAAAAGGGAGAGAAACACAATTAGGGTTGGTATTCTGCAATCTCTCTGAATGACTCGGTCAACATTGTCCAGAATCTCTCTGACCGCCTCGGTCCGTACCATCCACAATCTCTTTGACCGACTCGATCTGAAACCCCCGCTATCTCATATCCTATCTCGGCTCGCTTCCCAGCTTCAACAGTCAGACCTCTACAGATGATTCCAAACTCTGCAGCCCGACTTGTGTTCAACCAGCCCAAGCCAACTCCTGTCACTCCATTTCTCCTCTCTTTCTATTGGCTCCCTGTAGCTGCTGCATTCAGTACAAGGCACTGACTGACCTACAGGACAATCCCTGGATCTGCTCCCTCTTACCTTCAGTCCATCTTTTTGAAATACACTCAGACTCGTTCACTGCGCTCTAGTGATGAATGTCGCCTGTTGATTCAACCTCTAACTCACTCTAACTCAGTCTCAAAATACATCTTTTCCACAAGCACTAGTAAATAAAATTATCAGGTTTGATAAATACTAGAGTGTAGCTTGTTTCTCTTTAACTGCTGACGTGTTTCTTGTAGGTCACTTTTGATAAATGTGTCGGCTAAGTGACTAAGTTTAAATGTCAACTATATATTTTTACCATATAAAAAGTATTCATTTATAAATGTTTGTTATGCTTGCTCTTTCTTCTTCCTCTGCTTGACCTTTTCCATGTTCTTGTGGACCTGCTCAGTTCAGAAAGCTATTTTCATTTTCTTCTGGATTTTTGCATTGTGACTGACCCGCTCTCCTATGGGACCTCCAATAGGCCTTGCATTTCTTTACCATAAAGTAACTGGAGAGGGAAAAAAATCATGTTAATGCGTTATGTCATGCAAAGAGTAGATATGGAAGTCATGTGTTCCAGTCTGTCCCATCGATTCTGCACTTGACACACTTTTTGAACTGCTTAGATGTTAAACCATTTGATTTCTCTTTATTTCCATATATAAAACTACCATAGACCGTGTTAGACTGACGCCCTGTTCTGGATATATTTGCCCAGCACCCGAAACGTTCTCCCCTGGATGGGCATGGAGAACCCACCCGCGACCCTTGTAAAAAGAATTAAATATCCACCACACAAATTAATTAAATGAATTTGTTGACCACCTGGCTTTATATATACTGTATATTATACACACAGTGGGTTCAGAGCCCTTAAAATTTTTCTGTCTTTGGTTGATTGCAGCCGTTTTATTAAAAGTGTGTACACAGCACACTGACAGGAAGAAAAACAAAAATCTAGACATTTTGGCAACTTTATTACAAGAAATAGTCTGTGAGGTCTTATATAGACAGGTGTGTTGGACAGCTGGACCACAGCTGGACTCCAATTAAGAAGTAGGAAGGAGGATCGGAAGAAATGGACAGCATGTGAGTTAAATATTTACCTGAATCCAGTATCCAGCATTACAAACACATTTATAAAGCTTTATAATACTTGTTATAAGCCTTTGTTAATGTCCATAGATTAACAACAAAAGTGTGAACGTCATAAGGCTTTATAACACAATGTGACATAATGCATTATAAATTATATATTTTAAATTTATAAACGTCAAAAGTTTAAATAAGTTTGTTATAATGCATTATGTCACTTTGTGTTATAAATCTGTCAGACTGTTATAACAATTTCTAACAATGATTATGAACATCTATGTACATTAACAAAGGCTTATGACAAATGTTGTAAAGCGTTATGAATACTTTATAAAGCTTTATGAATGCGCTTAT
>JAOUQT010333247.1:0-13297 GCA_025769995.1 Xyliphius kryptos
GTGAAAAAATTATGTCAATAGCACCTCTAGAAATATATTTACTGAGAAAAATGATGACGTGTTCAATACTTATTTCACCCCCTGTACTTTAGATAACTGGATGCTTCCAATTTTGCAAGAATGGGTTTGGGGAAGCAGGCACGGTGGCGTTGGGGTCAGCACATCTGCCTCTCAGCATGGTGATCCAGGATAGAATGACAATCTGTGTGGAGTTTTCATGTTCTCCATGTGGGTTCTCCAGTTTCCTCCCACAGTTCAAAAACATGGATTCAAGGTGAATTATAACGTGTGTCTATGTGGGTCAGTCTGTGCCTATTTATCCATTGCTCTGTCCTGGGTGTATCGGCCCAGTGCCCAAAACGTTCTCCCCTGGATGGGCATGGGAATCCATAGTAGAGAAAACTGGAAAACCAGGAGGACACCCACACGCTAAAAGACGGACGTGGTAAACACTACGCCAGCATCTCAGAATTTTGTTTCAAGATAAATATTTGGTAATACTTTCTATGAATCCAGCATTCATAATGCTTTATAAGTGCATTATTAAAGATTTATAAAGTGTTCATAACACTTAATAACATATGTCATAACGTACATCGATTCCTCTTCTATAAGCATCTCCCTTTTTAGGGGTCGCCAAAGCAAGTCAATCCTTTCCACCTTACCATGCCTCCTGCTTCTATTCTAACCCCAACTCTGCATACAGTATCCTCCTTTACCACATCCATATACAGTGGTGTGAAAACAGGTTCGCCCCTTTCTCATTTCCTGTGTTTTACGTTTGTCACACCTAAGTTTGTAAATAAAGATGTTAATTATTATTAAGGGAGAAAAAAATACAAACCTATATGGCCCTGTGCGAAACAGTGATTGCCCCCTGGATTTAATACCTGGTTGGCCACCTTAGCAGCAACAGCTGCAAAACAAGCATTTGCAAAAGCTTGCAATGAGTCTTTTACAGCGTTCTGGGAAAATTTTGGCCCACTCATCTTTGAATAATTGTTCTAATTTAGTTACATTAGAGCATTTTAGAGCATGAACGGCCTTCTTAAGGTCATACCACAGCATTTAGTAGAATTCAGATCAGGACTTTGACTAGGCCACTTCAAAGTCTTCATTTTGTTTTTCTTCAGCCATTAAGAGGTGGACATGCTGGTGTGTTTTGAATCATTGTCTTGCTGCAAAACCCAAATTTATTTCAGCTTGAGGTCACAAACAGATGGTCGGACACTCTTCTATAGGATCTTTTGGTAGACAGCAGAATTCGTAGTTTCATTTATCACAAGTCTTCCAGGTCCTGATGCAGCGAAACAGCCCCAGACCATCACAATACCACCACTATATTTCACCACTGTTCTATGTCTTTGCCCCTTGTGGATAATGGCTTTCACTGTGGTTCGCTGGATTCCCAAGCTTTGGAAATGGGTATATAACCCTTTACAGACTGATAGATCTCAATTACTTTCTTTCTCATTTTTTCACACTTTTCCTCCTCTTTGGCCTTCCGCTCTGTCTCCTGCCTCTGGCTCCTCCAATATCCTCTTATCGATATATCTATTGTCCCTACTTTGCACATGTCCAAACCATTCTAGTCTGCACTCTCAAACTTTATCCACTAATTTTTTAACCCCTCTTGTCCCTCTGATGTACTCATTTCTAATCCTGTCCGTTCTGGTCACACCTAAAGAAAACCTAGATGTTCATAATCACTGTCATAAATTGTTTTAACAATTTGACATACTGTAAGCCTTTATAACCCATTATGAGCCATAATGCAATATAGTATAAACGTGTTTGAACATTTTAGTCTTTGAATGTAGACTTTCCTAGACGAGATAATTACCCTTTACTTAAAGTCTGCAAAGAAAATTTATAAATTTACTATATTTTGTATGCTGTCTCATTTAAAGAACTAATGAATGACAACAAATACATGTCTGTAAAGAGAGCTTATAATATTTATTAACCAGTTATGAGCACTTATAAAGCAATTTTCAAAAAAAGCATTAGTTAAACACAAAAAGGGCTTTATGACACTGGTCTCTATAATAATTAAACGAACAATTAAAATATATAATTTATTAAAGCAATAAGGGACAAGAGGTTGTGCATTATTTTAAACAAATCACAGGAAAGAGATGTTATAATACGCAACCTTGAGTGCCGTATTGATTTTATTAAATAGTTACCAACACACTATATTAAGAAAAACACATCTATGGACATTACCAAATTCTTATGACAAGAGTCATAAGGCATTATGAATATTTTTTAGGCATTTTTAACATGTTAATAATGCATTATGAATACCAGATTTATGTAAAGTGTTACCAAATATTTTTTATAGCTTAATGTTAATATACAATAATGTTGTAATATGCTTTCACTGTTTCTTTTTTTACCAGGTGACTTACAGACTGCACAGTGCTTCCCGTTCAGCTACTGATTCTCAATCCAACAACAATCAAAAATACAATGGCTTATAAACGACAACCATCTCCAAAAGTCCCAGCTGCTAAAACAAGATGCCTTTTGGAACATACTATATATATATATATATGTAAAAACACATGTCTAGACCAAATGGGTTAATCTTTATAATTAATACTCTGACCTGTGAGACCACAGGCTGCATTGTTATATAAATGATGTTAGTTACTTGGTAGTCTAACTCTTATTGCATCTCTTTTTATGTTTGAAGCTTGCAGTCCAACATTGTTTTTAATCCTCCTTGCTGTCCTGCATTCAGCTTCAGATAAATTCTTTTTGTAAGATGCATCCAGATCGGTTTTACAGTTACATATGCTGGGTTTACAAAGCACAAGTGTTGCCTCACCTCATAATGAACAAATGTGAGATGCTAAAATCGTTCCTTGTTTTTTATATCTTTAAACACCACTTTACTTTGCAGCCCCTTTTCTCTCTTCTTTTCTGACTTTGCTAAAATATGCTGCGGTGAGAAAGTAGGCTGAGATGTAATAAACCATAATTCCATTAGCTCCCGTTTATCATCAGTGTAGGAGGGTAAAGCAATTCTGTGATATTTTAACAAACCCAACTGGATTTTCATTTCGTTGCTACTGCTTTTAACACTTAACAGTAATTTTTGTGAAGAATTTTTAAAAGATCGAATGTCTTTCTGTTGCTTGTTTTTCAGTTGACTGTTGCATTGATGCCCAGTGACACACGTGAAAGTGTCCTTATCTGAGGTTTTGTGTTTTTCCTTTTACCACCATTTGCGTCCATTATTGTAAAGGGCTAATAGACAATAAAATTTTGTGTGATGGTTAATACAAACTTGAGTTGTCAACAAATTATTATTCCACATACTTTTGTGTCTCAGTGTGGGGGTTATACAAATTTACACAGACCATGTTGTAAAATATTGGATCAAGATTTGATGCATTCAAATGTGGTGGAATCCTAAACACATAATTAAAAATATATAAAGGTATATTGGAAGTTCAAATTTCGATCTGGGTAAAGTTTTCATGTTTCCCATGTCTGTGTGGGGTTTCTTCTCCCATAGTCCAAAAACGTGGATTTAAGGTGAAGTGACGTCTATAAAATGCCCCTTTATATTGTGTGTGTACGCTCAGCAAAGGATTAGTGCCCTGTCCTAAGTATATTTGCTCAGCACCTAAAAAATTCTCCCCTGGATGGACATAGGGAACTTTAGTATAGGTATAAGAAACACTATATTGCCTAAAGTATTTGCTCACCCATCCAGATTATCAGAATCACGTGTTGCAATCACTTCCATGGCCACAGGTGGATAAAATCAAGTACCTAGAATTGGTCGCTCTCAGAAGCTTAGTGAATTCCACTGTGGAACTGTAATCTGATTAAATTTCCCCACTCACAAACATTCCACAGTCAACTGTCAGCTGTATTATAAGAACATGGAAGTGTTTGGGAATGACTGCAACTCAGCCACCAAGTGGTAGGTCACGTAAACTGAGGGGGCGGGGTCAGCGGATGCTGACGTACATAGTGCAAATAGGTTGCCAACTTTCTGAGTCGATTACTACAGAACTCCAAACTTAGCTCCAAAATTATCTTAAGAACAGTGTGCAAAGAGCTTCATGGAATGGGTTTTCATGGTCAAGCAGTTGCATCCAAGCCATACATCACCAAGTGCAATGCAAAGTGTCAGATGCAGTGGTGTAAAGCATGCTGCCACTGGCCTCTAGATCAGTGGAGAAGCATTCTCTGGAGTGACTAATGCCACTTCTTGATCTGGCAATCTGATGGACGAGTCTTGTTTGGCGATTTGCCAGGAGAACGGCACTTGTCTGACTGCATTGTGCCAGGTGTAACGTTTGGTGGAGGAGGGATTATGGTGTGGTGTTGTTTTTCAGAAGATGGGCTTGGCCTCTTAGTTCCAATGAAAGAAACTCTGAATGCTTCAGCATACCAAGACATTTTGGACAATTTCATGCTGCCAACTTTGTGGGAACAGTTTGGAGCTAGCCCTCTCCTTTTCCAACATGACCACCAGTGCAATAATCAAGGTCCATTAAGAATGGATGAATGACAGAGTCTGGTGTGAATGAACTTGATGGGCCTGCACAGAGTCCTGACCTTAACCCGATTCATCTTTGGGATGAATTAGAGCGTAGACTGAGAGCCAGGCCTCCTTTTCAATGGCTTTTTCTTGGCAATTCTGCAATAAAGTCCAGCATCCTGAAGTCGCTTCTTGACTGTTGATGCTGACACTGGTGTTTCACGGGTTCCATAGTGCAGCTGTCAGTTGACAGCCTGTGAGGCGCCTTTTTCTCAAACTGCACACTCTAAGATATTTATCTTCTTGCACAGTCCAAAAACATGGATTAATGTGAATTGGCTTCGCTAAATTGCCCCTATAAAGTGTGTGTATCTGTGTAAGTGAGTGTGTGCAAAGTGATGGATTGGGTCTCTATTGTCACATTAAAGTGCAACTGTGCACAAGCCTGGGTTGACAACTGTACCATCTACTACTCAAAAATGTTCTTAATCTTTACAATGTCAAAATATAGTTTTATTGAGTTGCATTGTATTCTGTGACATCTAATGTACCACTTAAATTAATAAGGAAATAGTATAAAATTTTAAATGTTCTGGGATCTCAGAGAAATGCATCCCACTGTTATGAAATGGGTTCATTAGGTGAATGCCACCAGTAGCCATACTATCTGCTTTGACCTCAGCAATCAAATTGCATCCTAGTTCAGTCTGTGCCAGGCACTATTTAAGGAAGAGGATAAATTAAAATTATGAGGTCAGGGTAAGTGCACTTGATGCTGGAACAGAAATACAAACTTGTTTAAGAATGCAATCCATCCTATAACCATCCAGGAGCAATCACTCAAATTCAACACTGTTTTCATCTTTTAACCTTTAGGGTATTTATAGGTCAAACTTTGTTGTTGTATAAGCAGTACACTTAATCACTTGACCTGATTCTCAGCCAACTTTCTTTTGTTGTGTAGTGATGCCACTCAAGGCATTTGCTGTTGTGGTATCAGATAGGAATCCGGTGAAAACGCTTCACATGAAGCAATCACAACAAATTTTAGTCTGAACCTTCAATATTAAAACTCCTTGCTAAAGTTTCCAAGCAAAACATAGCTAAATATATACTTTTAATTACAAAAGCTACTGCCCATTTCCCACTTCTGTGAGTATTGAGACTGCAGACAAGCCTGTCCCAGAATAACAGGCCATGTCACAGGATGGTGACTTGTTTCTGCCAGAGTTGTAATCCTGAAGGGTTTGGGGGCTGTCCACTGGCTGAAAAAGAGATGCTTAACCCTCCCATCGGCATGTTTGTCTTCTGCAGTGGGCTTCATCCCAGCAGCTGCCCTTATGAAGCGCATTCTATCGCTCATTCTGCAGACTGCAAGACTAAGGGATTTTAAATGCACTCTTATTTCTAACCTTTAATTTTATTATTTGTTCTTTTTAATCCACTGAACCTTTCTCTTAGAAATGAACTACACTTTGCTGCTTAGTATGTCCTACTGCGACAGGCTGTTGTCTCAATACCAGACCTTGCGGCAACAAGGAAGGATGTGCGACATAATTCTTGAAGCAGAAGGCAGGAAATTTCCAGCTCACCGAACCTTATTGGCCTGCTCTAGCGATTACTTTTGGTCATTGTTTCAGGAGTATACTCAGGAGTCCAGAGCTCAGGTTATTAGCTTACCTGCTGTGACTTCTACTGGGCTGGAAAAAGTGCTGGATTTCATTTATACCTCATGGATCTCACTTTCTGCTTCTACTTTAGAAGAAACATTAGAAGCTGCTTGCTACCTGCAGGTAAAACATGCCATGGATCTCTGCGCCGAGTACATTTCAAGCAGTCTTACATTAGATAACTGCTGCTTTTTTGCTAATGTTGCAGCTCGTTACAGCCTGCCTGAGACACCTGCTGTGATCAATGATTTTATTGCAGGAAGTATGGACAGACTACTTGAAGCCCCTGGAGATAGGAGTACGCTGCTGGAGCTGAACCACAACTCTTTCCGTGATGTTTTGGGATTAGACAAAATACAAGGTGTAAAAGAGACAGATTTGCTACGGCTGACTTTGGACTGGTTGGCTTGTAACCCTCTTTCTGCCTTAGAAAGTAACTCTCTTCTTAGTCGTGTTCGATTTGGCCTTGTGCCACCTGAAGACCTGTCCTGTCTGAGTATACAGAGTCCAGCTTTACGCACACCTTTCATTCACAGTTTAGTTCAAAGAGCCCTGCATTATCACAAGCAGGCTTCCCTTCAGCCATTACTGCAAAGTGTTCATACAAATTTGAGAGCAACAACCGCTACAGTGCTCCTAGTGGGAGGAGGGATGGCGCCAGATCAACCAGAGACACTTGTTCAAAGCTACGATCCAAAAAGCAAGAAATTTAATACCCTTCCTATTGCCATGCCAACAAGGCTCCAATATCAAGGAGTTTGCACAGTGGGAAACTTTCTTTTTGTATTAGGAGGGGAAGTGGTGGAGGCAAATGAGAACAGTGAGAAGGTGAGATTAAAGACAATCTCAGACAAAGTGTGGCGGTATGACCCTCGCTTTGAATGCTGGGAGAAAATGGAACCATTGTTGCAGAAGAGGGCGCATTTCACATGCTGTGTCGTGGATGGAGTCATCTATGCCATTGGAGGACGAGGTCAAAAAGAAGAATCTGCCCTGTCTTCAGTAGAGAGATACAATATGAGGGCAGCATGCTGGCGTAGTGGTGTGTCTTTGCCCCATGCTGTGTATGGGCAAGCTTGTGCCATACTGGGCAAAGGTATTTACATCTCTGGAGGGCTTTATGGCCACCAGTCTGAAAGCAGCAAAGAGCTATTTTCCCTGAATACTGTTAATGATGAAGCCTGGAAAAAATGTTCTAATATGTCCATAGCCAGATTTGGACACCAGATGGCAGCAATAAAGGGACGACTCTATGCTTTCCTGGGGATGTATGAACCTTTCTGTGACATTGAGTGCTACGACCCTGAAAAAGATCTTTGGACTCGGTTGAAGCCTCTTCTAAATGACCGCTTTTACTATGGCTTGACTGTTGCAAATGGACGAGTCTTGTTGTTTGGGGGTAGAAAGTGGCAAGATGGCCAGGAAGTCAGTACTCGCAATGTGTTGGAGTATGACCCTGAATGTGACAACTGGAGGGAAGTGTGTAAACTGCCAGTGCCATTATGTGGGACCCAGTGTGTTATAATGAGCCTTCAAGAAAAAACATAGAGATAAAAAGATCTGTTCTATTTTATTCACTGTACCCACAAAGAAAGAGAATACTGTCTGTGTTCTCGATGAATTTTAAAAATGAAATGTTTACCGTTTGCAAAATAGAAATTGGTTTTGGCATTCTGGAAAAAAAAGTCATGTCATGTTGTTGATTGTTTGTTGGAAGTAAGCCATGGAATGCATGGACTAGGAAAGTTTGAGCTCTCAACCAACAATAACAGCAATGAGAGACAGGGAAATCTGCACAGGGAAAACTATATGAAAAAAAAAATTAAAATTAAGTAATACTTTATCATGTATTGGACATGAATTTGCACTCTATTGCAAAAATATCCTATGCACTAAACTGTAAATGTTTATAATTTTGACAAAAATAAAACATTAACAAGAAATGTGCAATTATAAACAATTAGATAAAAGTATAAATGTTTTTTTTTCTTTACAAATTACATTACAAAAACTTTGTTATTATTTAAGGTGGCTAGCATGGTTGCCTCTCAGTAAAATTTCCATGATCTCCCTGTGTCCGCTTAGATATACTCTAAATTCTCCAGTTTCCTCCCACCGTGCCAAAATATTGATTCAAGGTAAATGAATAAATAAATTAATCTAAATTGCTCCCATCTAAATTGCCCTATATATTGAGTCTGTCTGTGTAAGTAAGTGTGTGCCCAGCGATAGATTGGTGCCCTTTTCTGGGTGTATCTGCCCAGCGTTCAAAATGTTTTCCATGAAAACCACCTAGATCGAGATTTGAACATGTATCCCTAATGCTGAGCAGCGAACTGCTAACGACTATGCCAGCATATATACTGTACATAAATATAATTTTAGTTATAAAATAAAATGTGTAAAGTACAAAATAGTTCCATTTACAAACATGATATTTCAGACTTATTTTTACTGGAAATGAATAGAAAATTACCATCAACTGTATAAGGGGGTGAATTTGTAGCAGTTGGCATATTAACGAGGGGTGTAGAAATGTAAAGTGAAGTACCAGAATACAGAATATTGAATGAGGGATTCAGATATAGAATAATGGTCCTTGTGACACCTTAAAAGGGATTAATTTATTAGAACTGGTTTCAAAACTATCAATAACTTTGGTGTCAGTGTAGATGCTTTTTTTTTTTTTTTTTTTAAGCTCGGCACTAGTGATGTGAAGAAGGTAACATCCAGTGTTAGCATGATGAAGTTGATGTTTGTATGAAAACCTATGACTCATTTTTCAAGTAAATACCTCAGACAACCACTTTTTTATGATCAAAACTTTTATTGACTTCAACCACAGTTAGTTAATAATGTAATAAATCTAAAACCTCTCAAATAAATCCATAAATAAATTAAACTGCCAGGTAGTAAGCTAACCACAGCACGGCATTTTCCGAACGACATGCCTGATTTTAAGTAATATGGAATGGAAAACATCATAAACATAGATTTACAAGATTGGTTTGGATTTAAATTTGAATGCCTAATCTATGTGTTATGTGTAATCCGTATACATCTGTAGCATGTGTGCCATCACCATGTGAAATCTCTGACTTTGACCTTTTCTTTCTGTAAAAAAAAATCTTTGACAGTACTGCTTTTTACATCTCCGATAGTTTTATTTCTTTTCCTGAAGTAATATTTGCATTTAAACATCAGAAAAAAAGAAAAAGAGACCTGGGTGATGTGAACTGTTTGCCAAAGCTCTATTTAACTGAGCAACTTCAGTGCAAGAATTAGTGAAAAGAAGAGAGCTAACTCTCCCCTATCTCTGCTGTTGTTAGCATTAGCACTGAGCTTTAAATTAAAATTAAAATTTCAAAGTGGCTCAACTATCATTCAGAACATAAAGCGTGTCAGTGCAAATATATCTTAATAAAGATACGTGCATACATGTTCCAATGTTAGATTTCATGCTAATCACCTGTATGCTACAGATCTATAAGACGATAAGTAATAATAATTAAAACAGTTAAGTGTTTAAAGAACTGTAGAAAGATAACCAATCTAGTAATTATTTAATAACCAATGACAACTGTTTAGCCTTGAAAAGCAAAATCCAGCATAACCAATGTATATGGTTACATGATCAATACATTTGATAAATATAGAAGAAAATCCTGTTCTACAGTACATTAAATGTAAATGTTTCTCACAGAGCTAAGAATAATGTCAATGTACATTATAATATACATAAATCTGTATCTTATCTTACATTAAACTCTATGCAGAACATTCAAAATAGCAAATCCCACAAAATTCCTCTGAGTGCTTGATTGCTTTTGGTTGTTGTGCACAGCCACTATTAACATGAAACTTTTATACGTCTGTTAGCACTGATTGGAAAATGAAACCGCAAACAGGAAAGTAGTAACAAATTGTATATAAACTATGTTTCATTGTATCTGAGCCATGCATTATAAGAAGAGATTTGGGTACTGCAGTTGCACAGACAAATATATACAGCAAGTGCTGATATACAGTTCTTATCAAGACAGCTGTCAAGGAGAGTTCAGTCACCAAGACAACTAACTTGCCAGGGTAAGTGTGTGCAGCGACTGCATGAATACGAGAGGCATGTATGGCTGGATTTGCCACTCACAAACACTTAGTGAGCTCAGCCTGAGCATACCACACACTGCACAAATGTTACAGTATTGTACAAAATAAATGCTGCGTGGAGAGCTAGGCATCAGGACAGAAAAGGCCAGAATACTAAATGCTGTCTTCCACTTGATTAGGAATTAGGGGAATGAATTAGATGATATGCAAAACCTGTTTAAATCATAATCATAATTAACCCATTCTCACACCACACTTCTGGAAAGATCCATGAGTTAAAATGTGCAAAAATGATAATTACATTTGGTCATTTAGCAGATGGTTTAATCCAAAGGGACAAGTACACAGGGTGAGCCACTATACAGAATCCCTGGAGCAGTGAGGGTTAATGGTTTTGCTTTGGGACCCACATAACTTCAATGGACCTAGGATTTGAACCCACAACATTTTGAATACCACGCTACCACACCACATTAGGAAGGAATGCCAAATGAAATACCTAGATTTCGTTTTTTTACAGGAACATAGGTAAATACAAATGGAAAACAGGCAATACATTTTTGAATGAAATATTGTCAAATTTTCTCTGAGAAATAAACTTTAGCAGCATTGATTTGTTTTTGAAAGGATTCCATTTTTTATGTAAAACTTAAATTAAAGTGAACCAAATAATACGGACATGTCAAATCATTATGTTTCCCATTGTGAAGACCAACATTTAATTATTTTCAAAAACATTTAGTAGTCTAACAAAAGCCTTATGATTTTGAAAGATATATCCATCTTGTAATTCAATACTGAAGTATGTGAGTTCAGTCAGTTTAACTACATTTACATTTGGTCATTTAGCAGTTGCTTTTATCCAAAACAATGAACACGTATCCAGACTTGAAGGTTGGGGTCAAAACACAGAGTTGATATAGTACTCTTGGAGCAAAGAAGATTTAGAACCTGCATTGGTAACTGCATTGTACCTGGATTTTAAACCGCCCTCAGATTGATAGCCCAACACCTAGGGCTACATCCTAACCACTGAGCTACCACACCCTAATAACCATTCAAATTATTAAACTGCCAGAATAAAACAATGATCTGACTAATAATAATCTCAGTGCATTTAAAATTATTCATTTGATTTTCTACATACAAACTTTTTACATTTTTACAAACTTGGAAGCAAATGAAAGAATTCAGATTTTATTTTTTTCAGGTAAAGGGCAGAAACTATAAGGATGTAACTATAATGTTACTATAATTTAACATAGACTTATTCAGACTATATTTGTAATGATAATTATAATAACAACATTGTTGTTTTAACTGCATATATCTGTTACTGGGATATTTTAACTAACTTTAATAACAAGTACTATAATAATAAGTGTCTGGATGTTGAAAAAATAATGGTCCTGTTACATGAAAAAATCTGTACTTCCTCCAGCCTACACACGCCACAGTGCAGCAGGCAGCCATAATGTTTAGATTCTGCCAGTAAATTCTACACACACATGTGCAAAGCTTTAGTTTGATTTGAATGTGCTGCCACTGCAGTGATTTGGGACCCCTCACAATTTCACATATATATTTAGAGAGAGAGAGAGAGAGAGAGAGAGAGAGAAATATGCAGGACAATAAAAATATCGATTCTCTCTTTATAAGACCGCTGCGACTTGTCGCACCGCAAATTTGTAAGCCAGAGGTCTACATACCAGAACCAATAGGGATAAATAAGTAAATGTGTCGATGCCTAAAGGAACACGTGTTGTAAATCAAGACTTAAGAATTAAGTTGAGCAGCAGCTTTTAAAACTACAGTAAATTTTATAATGCCTATACAATATATAATAAGATTCAAACATTTAGTTAAATGTTTTTAACCTTTAGGATTTTTTTTTCGACCTTTAGGTTTTCAATTTGCTGCACCTATTCATGTTTGACAAACCAGTTTTTTTTTTTATATAAATGTTATCCAGAATATAACTTGCTTATGGACAAAAAGAAAGACATACAGTGGTGTGAAAAAAAGGTTTTGCCCCTTCCACCTTTTCTGTTGTTTTGCTTGTAATTCACATTTAAAGAGTTTAGGAACATTAGGGCGGCACAGAGTTCTCTGCCCCTCGGGTGATGGACATGGGCGGCACAGAGTTCTAATTTAAATAGTAGTCAAAGACAACACAAGTAAACACAAAATGCAATTTGTAAATGAATATGTTTATTATTAAAGGAGAAAAAAAACCCCAACCTACATGGCCCCATGTAATTAAGTGATTGCAATAACTTGCAATAAATCTTTCACAGCGTTCTGGAGGAATTTTGGCCTTTGCAGAATTGTTCTAATACAGTTACATTAGAGTGTGTTTTGAATCATTGTCCGGCTGCAGAACCCATGTTTGTTTCAGCTTGAGGTCACAAACAGATTGTCGGACATTCCCCTTCAGGATCTTTTGGTAGACTGCATAAATCATAGTTCCATTTATCACAACAAGTCTTTCAGGTCCTGGCGCAGCAAAACAGCCCCAGACCATCACACTACCACCAGCATATTTTACTGTTGGTATGTTTTTTTTCTGAAATGCAGAGCTTTTTTTGCCAGATGTAATAAGACACACCTTCTAAAAAGTTGAACTTTTGTCTCAGCGAGCCACAAAATGTATTTCCAAAAGTCTTGGGGATCATCAAGATGCGTTTTGGAAAAATTGAGACGAGCTTTAATGTTCTTTTTGGTTAATAGTGGTTTTCTTCTTAGTACTCTGTCATGCGGGCCATTTTTGCCCAGTCTTTTTCTGATGGTGGAGGCATGAACTCTGACCTAACCTTAAGCAAGTGAGGCCCTGTGGATCTTTGGACGTTATTGTGGGTTTTTTTGTGACTTTATGGATAAGTCGTTGCTGCACTCTTGCGGTAATTTTGGGCGGCCGGCCACTCCTGAAGAGGTTCACCACTGTTTCATGTCTTCACATTTGTGTATAATCGCTCTCCCTGCAGTTCGCTGGATTCCCAAAGCTTTGGAAATG
>JAOUQT010333257.1:0-36461 GCA_025769995.1 Xyliphius kryptos
ACTCATTACTCTAAAGAACACATTTTCACTGCTGTAGAGTTAAGCGGTGGTGGGCTTAAGACCCCTGCAGCAGATACTTCGCATTGGGCTTCTTGATGTAAAGCTTGAATGCTGCTGCCCTGCTATGAAAAGCCATTTCATGGAACTCTCTACACCCTGATTTTGAGCTGTAGCGATTAACTCTGCAGAAAGTTGGTAACATCGGTGTACTATGTGGCCAAACACCTAATGGCTGTTCATGAGTTGCTGTCGTTCTCAGTAGCACTGACAGATGACAGAATATTTTGTAGTCAGAAATTGACTTGTTACACAGGTGGCATTCTATCACAATACCATGTGGGAATTCACAAAATTCCTGAAAAACCTTTGCTTTCACAAATGTTTGTAAAGGTGCTCTGCATGTTTTGGTGCTTAGTTTATAACCTTGCGGTCATGGAAGTAATTAAAACACCCATAATTAATTTGGATGACTGAGGGAATACCTTTAGCAATATTGTATCCAACACCATTAACTTGCTTTAATCATTTTTTTATACCAGTTTTTCAGGCAAACTTTCATTCCCCAGTCAACATAATTGTTTTTTTTTTTATTTATCCTGAAAGTTACTGTAAGCGGTACAGAGTTTACCTCTTTCTAAAATTGTACTGCTGCCATGATGAGCAGATATTTATTTTTTAAATATTTAATTGATTATATAGATTATAATAAAAATAAATTGGTCAGTAAGCACATACCCGGCACTTTGGTTTCAAAACCAGTCACTCTACAGTTTCTCAGTTGTTATTTCCTCAGATAGTAAACTCCAAATATGAGTCATCTGCAACAGCGAGGAAAAAAAAAAAATTCTGAGATGCTACAAACGATGGACACATTTTTTTAAAATGAATTTTATTAAATATAAACACCAAGAAACAAGGCGGAACTGAAATTTAAAGGCAAGCAGAGTTGCAAGTTGCACTTAGCTGTACACACTGCTAAGCTTAGTTAAGAGGGCGAGTTTGGACCACGAGTGGAAACAATACATGGAAGTTACATACACTGCTTTAATAAAATCAACTGGTTTGATTTTAATAAAGATTTTGGGTTCCCTTTGGAGCAGCACAAGTTTGTTGATGTTGTGCACATATTCGGCAAAATCATCCACATGTTCCAATAACCAAAGCTAATTAACAACCACCAACCCAACGATGGATCTTTACAACTTTTGAACACTAATTTGACTAAACCTAAGACTTTTTTTTATGAATTAACATGCGGGTACTAATTCCTTTGCTCTCTAGGTGGAAAATATGATGAAAACAAATCCATTATTGAATCAATGAGTATGTACATTAACACACATCCTGAGGGTTGCGTTCCAGAGACCTCGCGGTGTAGCAGCGTTATTTGTTATTTATGTAAATTATGTTCTCATAAAGTTCAAGTCATGTATTCTTATAGCACTTTTTACAGCAGCGTGTTGTCAAAAAACAGCTTTACAATGTTATTATCTTTAACCTCCAAAGAGCAAGCCGTGGCGACAGTGGCAAGAAAATGAAGTGGCCAGGCAGCATGAACAGTGTAGGACAGCCATATGCAGATTGTTTACAGTATATAATGTTAAATACAGACACCTGATCTCTAAACTTCATAAGTCCAGTGACTCCTGTCAATGCTGTCA
Source organism: Xyliphius kryptos (assembly GCA_025769995.1). Lineage (NCBI taxonomy): Eukaryota > Metazoa > Chordata > Actinopteri > Siluriformes > Aspredinidae > Xyliphius > Xyliphius kryptos. Next base: position 1,662 of record JAOUQT010333257.1, read on the forward strand.
ACTCAACAGAAATCCAGTTTCCATCTTGTAATCTGCGTAGCCACGGTGCTCCGGCAGCGCCATGGACAAAGAGTCAGCGACTCCTTTAGTCGTCACCTCAAAAAAGAAAGAAAGAAAAAAAAAAGGACAATAAATGCAATTCCCACACTTGTATAAACACTTCATATGCTCTTAAACTCTTAAAACCTACAGACATTTAGCAACATATACACACACATGGACAAAATTGTTGGTCCTCGGTTAATGAAAGAAAAACCTCTTAGCAGGTATTTTAGCTCACTCTTCATGAGAAAACATCTCCAGTTGTCTCAGGTTTGAAGGAGGCCTTTTCCAGATGGCATGTTGCAGCTCCTTCCAAAGATGCTCAATGGGATTTAGATCAGGGGTCACAGAAGGCCACTTCAGAAAGTCCAGTGTTTTCCTCTTAGCCATTCTTGAGTGTTTGTAGCTGTGTGTTTTGGGTCATTATCCTGTGGCAAGACCCATGACCTGCGACTGGAGACCAAGCTTCATACATGTCTCTCTGGAATACCTTGATAGTCTTGCTCTACTTTCATTCTGGGTGTGTGTGCACACTCAAGTACAACATTTTTATCGCAAACAATGCTGCTAAGGTGTCGGGTAAACAACTAAATTTTATCATTTTCTGCCAATTGCGTAATTCTGCATAGTAAGACACATAAAAAAAAAAACAATAATTATTTCATACCAGCATACCATGCTGAGAAGCAGTAGCCAATGATGCTTAATGAGGTGATTTGGTGTTGAAACGCACTCATGCAATAGATTTGCTTATTTTCTAAACATTCCTTTCTAATGAACATTTTGTTTATCTTATCAATCATTAAATCTGTTTTCATCTCCCGTAGAGATTGTAGCTGTGGCTGATCCCCAGCTGCACCATGAGCACTCAGGATTTGCCCACAGCGGGCCTGAAGCAAGGGGACAAGCCTGCTGACACCACACCCATTCAAGCCGTAGCTGCAACCTCACCCAAACCAACCAGCACCCAGGTAAAGTCTGAGCCTCGTCTCAAACCCACCACACCAGCCAGCAATGGCAAAGAGAGTGATGGTTCCTTGCCTGCAGAGATCTGTGTGGTGATTGGCAACGCACGCAATTCCCAAACACAAGGTTGGTGCATGGATGCAAGAAAAGTTTCTGAGCTTCTCTGTTGTACAGCTGTCAGTCCTCAAAAGATTTTGTGTTTTCACAGGTTCATATGTGTGTCGAGTTTGTGGGAAGAAATACAAATACTACAACTGCTTTCAAACACATGTCCGCGCTCACAGAGGTAGTAACCTTCCACATAGAGTTCTGATCAAATAAATCCGTAGATTCATTTCAAAAGATATTACTACCATTATATAATATAGCAACATGGCAATAAGGCACTCAAGGGCATGCATTATTGTAAATAAATCACAGGAAAGAGGTGTTGTTAGGCACGACACAAAGCAAGTATAGTTACACCTGTTTTCCACGATGTCATCTACTCTGATTTAAAAAAAATCAAGGCTGATCGCTGAGTAGCAGGTTTCCGGTTACTATTACAATTGAATAATTGATGAGTCATCTTATGTCTTACATACTAATATCAATACTATGCAGTTTACAAAAATAATCAGAAAAATATTGTATTGCATTTCTTACATTGATACGAAAGTAAAGCGGTCAGCGGTGTGCATTATTGTCAATAATGTCACGGCTAGACAAATGGCTCAGTCGATCAGATTTAAGGGCAAGAACTACCCGTTTTATAATTAACATTTTATTATTATCAAAACTTGCATTTGTAAGATCCTAATTAACTGGAATTTGCTAATGTATTTAAACCTTTTTCATTACACTGAAAATATGTTAACACGGTGTTGCCCGTTTATTATTTAATTTTAAGCTACTGGAAAGGATGAAATTTTATATTTAATTCAATTTAATATTGTAAGTTGAATTAGTTTTTAGAACCATATGATAACTACATATTTAAATGGTTTCTTTAGATGATAAGTGGCATGTTGGAATTGTTAGTTTTTTTAAGCAGTACTCTAATTAATGTTTCTTCAATCCATTAACAACAGTTAATGCGCTTCTTGAGGTTTTCAGTGTATTAACAGTATGGTCACAGGGCCAGTGCCATAGCAATACCTGGGAGGTTTGTTATTGAATTTGTCCAATTTAAATGAGCAGGGGGTGGGTGTGAACATGCCAATGGAAGCAGCCATTGCATATTATCATTGTGTATTTCAGTTATTCACATTTGGACTATGTCTTGAATGAACATCACACAATAAATCAAAATATTATTGGTGGTTAACAGCTCAGATATTGTATTCTATTATAAATACATTAAAATAAATACTCTAATATATTCTAATAGTGATTTGTCTGTTCAACATACTTAATTCCTTCCTTTGTTTAACTTTAGTTGTCTTATAGTTGTTTTCTGCAAATAATGTACCATGCGTGAAATTCTGTATCTACTGTAGAATACTGTAACTATTTCCGGTTTAAAACTTTTGTCAAAACGGCAAATTTTTAAGCAAGTATTTTTTTTTTTTTTACAATTAGTTTATTTTACATTTACATACAATTACATTTAGTCATTTAGCAGACGCTTTTATCCAAAGCGACTGAATGTAATAGTGTCGCTTCTAATGTGATGGTTGCTAGCACACGTACAACAACAGTCTCAAGTATTATTATTTTTTTTTCTAAAATTCAACGTTCCTGAACTGCCTCAGTCAATCAGATTTAAGGACCAGAACTACCTGTTTTATAATAGCAAAGATGAAACTACAGCTGCATCCAAAATTGCCTACTTAACTGCAGGTACTAGGTTTAATGTAGTATATTCTGTTTAATCAGTTAGGCAGTAGGCTTTTTGTATCAGTGGGTGTATCGTAACCACACAATCTGATCCCTAATGCGTTTTTGAGCACACTAGCCATTCTGACCAACAGCTTCTGCCTCCTATTTTGTTGACTGCAAGTGATTTCAGATGCAGCCTACAACTTTTGCAATACAATAAATAAATCCAAGGAATCAATAGAAAAAAAAAGAATTTATTAGCCATAGCTACAAAAAGTATGTAAAAACAAAATGAAAACAAAACCTAAAGTTATCTGAAAGGAAGGGAATGCGACAAAGCCAAAAATGGGTGCATGCTAAGTAGACACTTAGTAAAGGTATGCAGTAAGTGCAGAAACGGTGGAAAAGATGCTGTGGTCAGATGAGCTTACCTTTTAGTTGTTTCCCCCCCTTAAGTCGTAATGTAGGACAGCAGTAGTACTCATGGCCGGTGTGACATAGAGATAAAGTAATAGTGATACATATTAAAGCAATAAGGGACTCAAGGTTGTGCATTATTGTGAATAAATCATGGGAACGAGGAGGTGTTTGAGTACAGTTACACCTCTTCCTCATGATTTATTCACATTATAGCACCATCTTGAGTGCCTTATTGCTTTTAGAAAATGGTTCCAAAAACACTGTTAAAAAAATAAAACAAATAAAAACAGTTAGATTTATAAATACATTTATCAAAAACAAAGTTGCTAATAAATTGATCCTTCGCGATGTTATCTTGTGTGGTTTTAAAAGGGAACGCTAATCACTGTAACAGGTTTTTTAGTTTCAGATACTGCCATCTAGTGACCAAATTACAGAACCTAGTTTATAAAACACACTGGGTAAAATAATGTTTTGTACATCACACATTTGTATATTGATACAAATATGAAGTGGTTAGGGGTGCGCATTAATGTCACAGCTGGACAGCTCAGCCAATCAGATTTAAGGACCGGAACTACCTGTTTTATAAATTGATTTTAAGTTCAAAACGGGTATTTAAAATATAAAATAGATTCTATATAGCTTTTGTAGCCATAATTGTTGCAGTAACAACAACTTTATTTCCTTTATAGAGTCAGAGGGCACTGTGCCACCAGAGACGCCAACTCATGGCCCAAACAGTAAGCATTTTACTAACATTTTTTTTTTCATTCAGTTTTTTTAAATGGGCTCCTTTACACTTAATGTTTCAAGCATTTTTATTTTAGTTGTCCATCATGCAGTACTCTTAAAGTTACTATAACCCTACTAACTACTCTTCTGACTGCTGTAATTAATAAAGAAAGATATTGTATGTGTAAAGATGTATTTAAATTTTTGTTGCTTTAGTAGTGAGGATCCCTCATGTTGTCTATTCCTCTTAAAAAAAGACATAATGGATGCTTGTCCAGTCAATTGCCTTGAAAATGGCCAACTATATATATATATGTATTATCATCAAGGTGACATTTTCTCAGAAAGCCTTTGGAATTTTTAGCAGAACAGTGCCATGCATAACTCAGCATGTATGCATAACTCTGCATGTACTACATCATTCAGCCATGTGAAAGTGCTTAATCACGTCTCATTCTCAACTTGAAGAGAACCATCTATTTTATTATAATTAAAACTGACATTAAGGTATTTCAAAATTTCTGGAGTTATACATTATGTAACTATATTTTACCATTAGTTTAGGCAGTTCGGTGGTTAAATAAGGAGTTAAAATTACTTAAATAACTAGACCATGGTTTAAATGAAGTCTTAAAATGTTATGATATATTTTTTTTGTCTATATTGGGCTTAAACAAGGGACATTGCTTAAATGAATATGCATCACATTATTTCAATGTGACATGTGCCACTGTGTTTGTTACCCTATTCAGATTCTTTCCGATACACATGTGACATCTGTGGAAAGAAGTACAAGTACTACAGCTGCTTCCAAGAACACAGAGAACTGCATGCTGTTGATGGTAAGGTCTGACTTCATGCAGCTGTCTGATTATTTGATTTCAGTTGCTTATCAAGAATTTTTTTCATGAGAAATATGTATAAAAAGGAGGATACTTTATAATCCACAAACACATATGATTGTTCATTTACATTAGTTAATTTTACAGACGTTTTTATCCAAAGCTACTTACATGCGAGTACCAATTTCATAGTTGGGGTCTGGCACTAAAAACCTGGAGCAATGAGGGTTAAGGGCCTTGCTTATGGGCCCACAGTGTCAGCTTCAGTTGAAAAGAAATATGAACTTCCGGCTTAAGTTACACTGAGTTATCACACCCAGGTGTTTGTAGTTACCTGGGTAACTAGTCAACATGAAGACCAGAGAGCTGTCTGTAAAAAATAAACCTGAAGCTAAAAACACAAAATCATTTAAAAACATTAGTAAAACTGGTGTATTATTATGTATAGTATATATTATTTATATTTACATGTTTAGATTTTTTAATATGCATTCTGTATGTGTATAGAATAGGGCTGGGGCAACGCATTGACGTAATCGATTCCAAAAATTTGGCGATTTGCATAAACTTTGCGTCAACGCATCACATAATTGGCTGCGCCAACGAAAAGTGTGGATTTTAAGTAGCAAGATATCATTTAAAGTGTGGGAATAATTTACTCATACATCAAAATGGGATGCTATATCCCAACACTGAACTTTCTGTAGTATATTGGCTGCACATGTTCGGTGTATGTATTTCCGTCAGTGGAAATCTAACCCAATATTAACCATATTCTTAAATAATCAGGATCCACACAAGATCATTATAAAGTAGGTATTTTTGATTGGTGGATAATGTTTACTACTGCCGTATCATTTGTGTTGTGGTTTTGTAGGAGTGTACAGTATGTTGTGTTGCAGCATTTAAACTTCTCAGTGACACTGCTAGACTGAGAATAATACATTTTTAATCCAGAATAAAACATTTTTTAGACTTCTTTTAAAGGTTAAGAGGATGACTGGCATCAGAAAGGGTCCAAAAGTTTTGAGAACTTAATTCTCAAGAAACATAATGCGTAAGCAGTTTTATTCGTTGCACATTTTTCCGCTCGCGCTCCTCATTTTTTTGCCTTGCGCTTTTTATTTTTTTTCCTTGCGCTTCCCATTTTTTCGCATGCGCTTCTCATTTTTTTGCTCGCGCTTCTTATTTTTTTGCTCACACTTCTCATTTTTTCGCTCGCGCTTCTCATTTTTTTCGTTTTGCGCTTCTTATTTTTTCGCCTTGTGCTTCTCATTTTTTCGCTCGCGCTTATTTTTTTGATCACACTTCTTATTTTTTTGCTCGCGCTTCTCATTTTTTAGCTTGCGCTTCTTATTTTTTTGCATGCGCTTCTCATTTTTTAGCTTGCGCTTCTCATTTTTTCGCTCGTGCTTCTCATTTTTTAGCTTGTGTTTCTTATTTTTTTGCTTGTGTTTCTTATTTTTTTGCTTGTGTTTCTTATTTTTTTTGCTTGCGCTTCTATCTATCGCCCCCTCGCGTCCAAAAATTTCTCACGTTTTGTGTTTAGAACCCAGCCATTCTACACATCTGGCGACATCAGCGAATATGCGCGAAATGTGTTTTGTTTAGGAAAAATGAGCTGAGAGTTTGTTTACTTCTATCAGCTTTTTTAATTTTCATTATTTTATTTTCCAGTCCCACTTTTTAAAATGTGTTAATCCACAATTTGTCTTAGTGTAGCATGGCTGTTTGGGCTGGACTTTTCTCGAGCCGCCAATTACTGTCTAGATCCCGCCCACCCGTTATAACGGGTCCTAAATAGAAAAATCGAACGTGAGAAATTTTTAGATGTGATGGAAGCGCACGTGAAAAAATGAGAAGCACCAGTGAAAAAATAAGAAACGCGAGCTAAAAAATGAGAAGCGAGAGTGAAAAAATGTGCAATGAAGAAAATTGCTTACGAATTCTGTTTTTAAGTTTTCAAAACTTTTGGACCATTTCTGACGCCATAGATGACTAGCACAAACCGTGCAGCAACAAATGTCTTACTGTAACAAATGTCGTACTTGTGACAGTGCAACCTATGAGTGTCACTGCAGTGCTGAAAATATTCACCACCCAAATAATACCATACCTTATCTTTCTTTTCCATTTGGTATGGTTCATTTGCATGTTAGTGTTAGACCGTTATGTGTTTGTGCATCCTGTAATAACAATGAACACCTCCTTATGCATAGGTATTACTAAGTTTAAAGTAATCTGTGTTAACCTGCCATCTCTTATCTTTAGATCCCTATGATCATGTGATTCCGGTAGAAGAACCGAAAGAAGATGTTGAGCCCTATCAGAAAATAGGACCAAGTAAGTAATTTCCTTTGGTCCCACTAAACTTTGTACCATGATTCTTAAATCTCATCTCATCTTGTTAGCATTCACTTATCCTAGTGAAAACCTGGCAGATACACCCAGGACAGGGCACCAATCCATCACTGGGCACACACCCACTCTCACACTGTATAGAATAATTTAGGTTTACCTTAAATTAATGTTTTCGGACCATGGGAGAAAAATGGAGAACTTGGAGAAATCCTCCAAAGACAAAGGAGAACATGGAAACTGCACCCAGATCGGGATTCGAACCTGAATCCCTAGCACTAAAATGCAGACGTTCTAAACACTAAGCCAACCTACAGCCTGCTTTTTAAATATTTTATGTTGAAATGTAAGGACTTTAGTTTAGTTATTTAAGTTTAATTATAGACTGAATCCTGTTGTTTTTAAAATGCCTTCTTCAGGTTAAAAAATTGACTTGTTCTAATACAGCCAAAAAAGTTACTGTCCTGACATCAGCTAGGCATCAATATTGGTCATGGATATTTAACTATTAAACTGTATAACCAGTAAAACTATTACTGAGTAATGCACAAAAGAGTTGCAGATGCTTTTAGCCAAAGTGACTTACAAATGAGAGAACAAGGAGGAATCGGCTACACTGTAGTATCCTTAAACCTGAAAACATTAAAACCTACTTAATTTGGTTTTAATGCCATTTTTTATACGGTTTTATTATTATTATTATTATTATTATTATTATTATTTTATATTTTTAATAAGCAAGTACATCTGGAAAAAAGTGCTTTGAGTTGTTTCTTAAAGAGATCTCATATTAAAATGTGCTCATGTGTTTGTTTTTTTAACCACAAAATGTTTATATAAGCACAATGTTAAATTACTTAAACTTACTTACAAAATACCAATATTAATTGCTAACAGAACAATCATTTTGATAAACAAGTTATGGACAAAACAGCGGTCAAGATAATGAGATGAGATAATCAAGCAATAGAGAATGACAGGGTGTACATTATTTTAAATAAATGACAGAAAAAGAGGTGTTATTAGGCACGATGCGAAGCGGAGTGCAGTTACATTTTTTTCCAGGGAAAGACAAAAATTCTCCATAACTGGAACAATAAAAGACATTTTTAACCCTGGAAAAAACAGAAAGACTTAAAATTCATTGCAATGACTAAATTAGGAATATACATATAATATAGGAGACAACGTAACTGATACAAATCACTCACATAAACCTTTCCTGCTGTGAATATAACTCACGAGAGTAAACACGGTGTTAAAAAGGAAATGAAATGAAATGTTACATTTTTTCCCCCGTGTTTTATTCATTACATTTACATTTAGTTATTTTAGCAGAAGCTTTTATTCACGCGACTTACAAGCACCCTGGAGCAATGAGGGCTAAGGGACTTGCTCAATGACCCACAGTGGGCCTTCAGATTGATGGTCCAACGTCCTAACCACTTATCTACCACTCCTACTTATAATGCAAAACCACAGGTGCCTTACTGCTTTTTAAAAAAATGGTTACAAATGCACTATAATAAAAAACAAGGTTTAATTCATAAATGCGTTTATTGAAAGCAAAATTAATAAACTGGTCTTCCGCACCGTGATCTAATCTGTTTCACCAGATTACTGTCTAATTTAGAAGTTTATTCAGTGAGCATACACATTACTGCAAAGCAATGAACTCAACAACAATCATTCAAGATTTCATCCTTGCATCAGCAGAACTGCTGCTAATTGTTTTAAAAGCAATTGAAAGAACTTATAAAAATGGCTGCTCCAGCTTACATTTATTAGAACAGAGTGCAAAGAGAATAGTTCATACGAGACAAATTGAATTATGCATTTACACATTCCCCCAAAGCAACAATGTAGCAGAAATCACATGTAAAATGGCTGCCAATGATTCTATCAGACATTTTTTTTTAGTCCTCTTCAGATTCACAGATCTAGGCATGCATTTATAAAATGCATGATTATGTTAATCTGATTCTAAATATGCGTTTGCATACACATTATTATACAGGTCCTTTTAAAAATATTTGCATATTGTGATAAAGTTAATTCTTTTCTGTTATGAAATGATAAAAATGAAACTTTCATATATTTTAGATTCATTGCATACCAACTGAAATATAATCTCACAAAATCTGCATATTTCATCCGAGAAAGAAAAGTGTTTTAATACAAAAAAGTCAACCTTCAAATAATTATGTTCAGTTATGCACTCAATACTTGGTCGGGAATCCTTTTGCAGAAATGACTGCTTCCATGCAGTGTATGCTTCGATAGCGGCCTTCAGCTCATCCAGAGAGTTGGGTCTTGCATCGCTCAACTTTCTCTTCACAATATCCCATAGATTTTCTTTGGGGTTCAGGTCAGGAAAGTCAGGCAGGCCAATTGAGCACCATTCACCAGTGGTTTTGGCACTGTGAGCAGATGCCAGGTCGTGCTGAAAAACGAAATCTTCATGAGCTGTATGCCAAAATCATCAGTATTAAAACAATAAAAGACCTGAAATATTTCAATTGGTGTGCAATGAATCTAAAACATATGAAAGTTTAATTTTTATCAATTCATTACGGAAAGAATGAACTTTATCACAATATGCTAATTTTTTGAGGACATATAGTTATACACCTCCCAAAACTTTTATTTATTCATTATATTCTGCTTAATCCTATACTAGGGACCAGGGTCACATGGGGCTTCCCATGCCCATTCTGAATGTTTTGGGTGCTGTGCAGATACACCCAGGACAGGGTGCCAATCTATTGCTGGGCACACACTCACTCACACAAAAAGACACTATATAGGGCCAATTTCAGATATGGGCAATTAAGATCCATCCAATTTACTATGACCTTCATGTTTTTGAGCTGTGGGAGGAATCTGGAGAAAACACACACGAACCCCGGGAATCTCCACTCAGACTGGAATTCAAACCTGGATCTCCAGCACTGAGAGGCGAATGCGCTAACCGCTCAGCCACTGTGCCACCCATCCACCCATAATTTGGAGAAAAAACACATTTGCAAATTATGTTGCTGCAATTACAAGCCTATACCCCTATTGTAAACACATTAGAAGTCAAATTTGCCAGCAGGCAACGGCTTCAAAGCGCTGCATTAACACACTGCCCCCTTGTGGAAAATACAAAACATATTTTGAACCATGTTTTAAAACTTTTGGCATGTTTTTGTTACCCAAAGCTTTATTCTTGTGTTTTGTTTTTTTTTGTCTTTACAGAAACAGGAAGCTACACTTGTGAGTTCTGCGGTAAACAATACAAGTATTTCAACCCTTATCAAGAACATGTGGCACTTCACACTCCAATGAGTAAGAATTCACTTTTATATTCTTTACAAATCTAAATGTAATTCGGGAATAAACTAAAAATTTATGATGCAGCCTTGATATGGAATCTAAATTAAATGAAAAACTAATATTTCATTTGCCAGGAATCGGTTCGCCTCCTTTGTGTTAATTATGCCTTTGGCTCTAGAGCCCCATTTTGTTAAAAATCGTATACTGAACACTAACAAATATGATTTGCAGGTTGGTATGCAACACACTGTTTTTACTATTTTGCTTTTTTGTGTTTGTTTACACAAGGAGATCACATATGAGCTCATTTAATGCAGTAGTTATTGTCCAAACCTGAAAGTGCATTTTCAAGCTTTGTAATTATGACAAACAAGGTAAAAACGAAAATTGTTAAATGTTAAATTATTTGCACTGTAGCATGTAAACATTTACTTGCCAATTCATCAGGTATACCGCCTCTACTTTTCTGCCCTCCACTGATCATATAGATGTACTTTGTAATTATGCAATTACAGACTGTAGTTAATCTGTTGCTCAGCATACTCAGTTAGTCCGCTTTAGTATGTTCTCTGATGATTAGGTCCCCCACAGAAGAAGTATTATGGTATTGGATGATTCTCAGTACTGCAATGATACTGACATGGTTGTGGTGTGTGAGTGTGTGCTGTACTTGTACGAGTGGATCAGACACGGTATTGCTGCTGAACAGAGATCAGTACACTAATCAAAACATACAGGTATCTGATCCACTCGTAGCATCATCCACCACCCTAATAATACCTGAACTGTGAGGGTCCTGACAGTGAGATCTGTTATTTTTAAGGTAGAAAATTATAAATCAAGATTATAAATAACAGTTTCTACAGTAGTCATGCTTTGTTGGATGTTAATGGAAGTGGTTATCTGCTCAGTCACCATATTGTTTATGGTAAGTTGTATTCAGTGACTGGCATTCTTCTAATTTCCCTCTATATGCAAAATAAGGATATACACAGGATTGTGCGCCACTCACTCTCTCACACACAGACCATATAGGGTCAATTTAAAGCAGCCAATTTACCTTTAGTCCAAGTTTTTGGACTGTGGGAAATAGCCGAATAACCCGGAGAATCCATGAAAACCCACCCAGATTGGTATTCCAACCTTGATCCCATGCCAATTCCATAAAAAGGTTTTCATGTGTTTTTTATGAAAATCTTCAAATAATTTAAATCGATGGTGATTTGTTGGTCACAAACTGTATAGCACAAACTATTTTTGACAGTGAATGTAAAATTTTAAAATGTTTATTTGTCTATGTGGGTCCTGGTATAAAGAATAATAGCAAATGGGTTTATTTTTACGATTTTGCTGATTTTACAGACTTAAAGTTAAAGGTCCTGTATTTGATGCAGAATGTGAAACTGCTTGTTCTTTCAGCATGCAGCAGTTCATCTCCTAAAATCTGTGGATTGTGGTTTTACAGAATCCTCATTCGGGGTTAAAATTGAAGGCAAGTCATCAGTGCATATCAGCCGTGCAGATGCCAACAGTTCCCAGAGCTCGAGTGGTAAGTCAAACTGATGTAATTCTGAAACATGAAAACTATTTTCAGGAATTTCAGACACAGTTATTTCAGTCAAGTCGAAACTATTGATATAAGAGTCCCTTTCCTTTTATCCACTTCTTCTTCTTCTTTCGGCATTCATACTGCCTAAATATACAGTAATGATTAACAGCAAAAAAATGTAAAATGTATATATTGCTATATGAATATGATCTAAATAATTTGGACCACAAATGGGTGTGGTTTGCGTATATTGACATTTAGTACAAACTGGGGTCACCTCAATAGTGCTGATGATTTAGAGTCAGAACGGTATCAATATCGTAAACGGTTTAAAAATTATTGAAATGAGACAAAAAAGTACGCATGGCCAAGTAAGCAAGGGTGCTAATATTTATTAGTGAAATGGGTCGCCTCAATAGGACTGATGAATCAGAGTTGAAATGGCATTGATCTCTCATGGTTAAGAAATGAGTGGATAATGACACCAAAAATGGGTGTGGCCAAGTGTGTCCGGCTGTGTATAAATATTTTTTTCAAACGCCTCTAATTACACATGGTACAACATCTTTGTGCAACAAACAACACTTTTCAAGATTATTTTATAAAATATTCAGTAAATATTATTTATATATACATAACCTCTCTGTCTGAAATGATGGAGTTTAAGCTTTTTGTTTAAATGTCTATTTTGTATGTTTGGAGGTGAATTAATAAAAAAACATTCAAGACTTTTGTTACACCCCTCAGAAGGGGTTTTATTAAAAAATATGATATTAAGAGCTATGCATGTAATAGAGCAGAGGTCACTAATAGGCTGGGTCTAGACCCAGACGAAAAATGAGCTTTTCTTGTCTTTACGGTACGGGCTTCACTGTGCTGTAAACTCACAGACCAATCAGGTGCAGAGTTGGATCACCAAAGGTGCTCCTCAGCCAATCAGATCTGTGCAAATGCGGAGCATGCACAGGTAAGGTACGAAGTGGGAAGCAGTTAAAGGATAAATTGAGTAAAAAAAAAAAAGATAATTCAGCTGGTATGCTCTAAAAATATAAAAATAGAAAGCTAAAACAGAGAGGAATACAAGAGGGAAATACACAAAATACTTTTATTAACACATTTTATATACTTTTTTTAAACGTGATCTGTTTCTTTAATGTAGCTCTTGTTTTTCCTTCAAGGAAAGAAATATGTTTAATTTTGTAAATAATTCCTGTGGTTCAGCATTGAAAACAATAAATATTGTTAAAATATATTAATTTGTTTTGTAATTAGTTGACATACAAAGCTAATAGGACTAATAGGCTACTTCGGTATACAGGATACGGAACTAAATCACAACACAAGTCAAAAATTAGGACTGTCTGGACCTGAAGAAAATTTCTCTGGCGGGAGCCGAATGAATTCTAATTAAATACTCCTTTAATAGAGTATGATGTCACTAAGGAATCAGAAGTTATCCTAAAGTTCTCTATCAAACTGATTAATGTAAATGTGTATACTATGTGGTGTGTGAAATGGGGTTTCTAGGTATAAGCCACTGCATATCAAACTATACCTTCCTGCTGATCTACAGTTTATTGGATGTAATGTAATGTGTACAAGTGAGAAGGTAATTGTAAATACTGGGTTATGCAGCAAAATAGTGACCCGAATATTGTATCTTTTGGAATAGCCTTCTCACTGTCCTCAATCTTTATTTTATTTATAAATTTTTTTTGTATAAGACTTTATTAAATCCTCCTCCGACACTAATTGTGACACCCATTGTCTGTTTCACTGCAGATTTGGGTGGTGGATAATTCTCACCACTGCAGTGACAATGACATGGTGGTCATGTGTTATGGTGTTTTGCACAAATCGATCAGACAGTGCAGTTCTGCTAGTGTTTTTAAATATTTTGTTTGCTCACTTTTTTGCTTCACATAAATCAGGGAGGGTAGCTCATTTTTAGCTGCACAGATTGTTATTCCTGAATCTTTTTGCAGTGCGCACTGGACACACCCTACAGGTATATATAGGGTAAAGGCTGTATATTTTTGGTCTGTTAACTCTTCTCAGATCAGCAGCGATGCGAAGATGCTTCAAAAATTCCGCAGCACCGTTGTGTCTGATCCACCTACATACAGTATATTAGTACAACATATCATACTGGCATCACGTCGTGGTCACTTCAGAATTGAGAATGATCCACAAAGTAAAAAAGACAAACAAACAGATAAATTTAAAGTCTATATTTGTAAAACACTTATGCCTTCAGTAATGATCTGTCTGAATGAATTCACCAACAATTACCTCATAAAACTGCAATGTTATTTCGGAAAATAGTCCTCCACACAAATCCTGATTAAATCCTGAATATTTGTACACAGATTCCATTTTCCTTCTTTTTTTTTTTAAAGAAATGAAATAGTTCCATTAACAAGTCCTTCTGTATTGCTATTGAAGCCAAAGCAAAAAGCTAGCTGAGTGAAATGTCTGCTCCTCAAAAGTACTTTCCAATCAGAGGGAGGGAATACGCTGACATAGCGTAGACCTTCTAGAAGGCTCCGGTATCAAAGTTTTAAAACCTGATTAAAGCAACAGCGGTTATTGTACACCAGGGGTCACCAACCATTTTTGACACTAAGAGCTACTTTATGGGTAGCAGTTAATGCAAGGGCTACTGGTATGATACACACTTCTGAAATAAATTTGCTCAAAATACCTTTACATATATGTTATTACTAATAATCAATTATTAGACATTGATCATGTTAATTTTTTCTCACAATAATGATCAACAATGATTTAAAATGGTAGGAAACTGATAAAGATCATACCATATTCAGCTGACAGTGCCTCCTATAGCACTTTAAATGTTTTGTGCTGTTTAGCTCTGCAGGGGATGCTGTTTATGTTTATTTTCACAAGGAAAGTCGTCACGTGCCCAAAGCCGACCACTTTTGCACATTTTGCACTTTAGCACAATGATTCAGTGATGCATGTAATGCATGAAGTTTCGGGAACTCTGTTGCACCTCTGTAGCACAGTGTGTGATGAATCCTTTACGTTGGCCAATCATAGCAGAAACTTGGTCGGTAGTCACGGATAACAGCTTTTCCAGCTGTACCTTTTACTGCGCAAAAAATCCTTCTCCGCTTTATAAATGTCAACTCCCCTTGTAGCTGTATTTAGGTTCAGCGGAGTCAGAAGCTCTTTGTGGGGAAAATCATTAAATACTATCACACCAAATACCTGCGCTGTACTGGCTTTGATCGCTCTATGTGAGATTTTATCGGTCTTGTGAAAAATAGTCAGCTGTTTGCACAAATCTGCCTTTACCTCGCAGGCTTTTTCCACTCGTAGTACGCTGCTTGGTAAATGCGTAACATGATGGCTCATGTGACACATTCAGAAAAGTCTCTCAACATTGGGCCACTTTGCCGTCCCCACAGTCAACCTGAAAATGGGGCACACGCGTGAATCTTTTACAATAGTAGAAAAACAGTTCCTGCCATTTACTGTGAAAATGTTTGCTATTTTTTTTTTTTTTGCTGGCCTAAATTATCTCCTTACCTGCACTGCACCTGCTAATTTAGCTCTGATATAGGATGCAGCTCACTGGTATATCTCGCTATTGTGAGCTATTTTTATAACCGCCCCTTGGGCGGCACATTTGGTCCAGGCGGGCGATCTGGTGCTCATGGGCATCATGTTGGTGACCCCTACACTACACTTTAATACTGCTGGGGCCAGCGACATTTATTCTGAAGATGTAGTCAGATCAATTTTAAACTCAGATCAATTTAAAATCACTCTGTGATTCCGATAATTTTAGGCCTTCAGAGAAGGCCCTGACGGCCCTCCACTGTAATTAGTGGAGAACATTAAGTTCTGAATCTGAGCTGTAATATAGTGTTGTTGTTGTTTTAACACCGTGTCAAAGCTTAGGGGAAAAACTGCTATTAAATAATAATTTTTAAGAAATAATTATATTAATAATAGTCATCCAAATATGGATGACCATGCAAAATCCTTTATTAATTAAAATATTTTACTTTGAAAAATTTTAGGGTTCATTTAGGCCACTGAAAATTTGTAAGTCTCTTTCCTAATTGCTTTATTATCTTGGTTGTCATTTAACTCTGTAAGTCAAGGGTTTTAAAGCTTTATTTGCAGGTTGTTTTTTTATTTCTGCATGAACCATGTTCTTCTGAACCTCTATTTATTTTCATGGCTACCCTCATTTCACAACAGGAAAAAGCCTTCCCCAAACAGTCGTCACAAATGCTGTAATGTTAAAATTGGATTTGTGGAACTGCCCAAATTTTGAAAAAGGGATTCAGTACCTGACCTTAAACTTTTCTTTTTTTTTTTCTTTCATGGAAATTTTTATGCTAATATGTATTTTTTTAACATCCAGAACCTACAAGTCCAATGGTGCCGAGCTCTTTCCCTCCATCACAGAGTATGTACTGTAATTTAAAGTATATATACATATACGGTCTTAAACTACACATAAATTTCCCCTGTCCATCCAGCTCACACGTTTTCCATCTGCATGTTAAATATGTCATTATCTCACCATGTTTCCGCATTGCATGGCTCCACCCGTTTCCCCTCCTTTAAGTTCCTTACAAATAGTGACTTACATCTATTAGCCCTTTAGCATTAGCTTCACCGTATGGGCCTTGTGTTTTAGAAGCCTACACATGCGGATCCTGCGGGATTCAGTTCCAGTTCTACAACAACCTCATGGAGCACATGCAGTCCCATGCCGGTGAGTCTAGCACAGCTTTGAAACATGCTACATCCAACTTTATTTGTTTGTCTCCAAAGTTTCGAGCCAAATGACTTGATTTATGTGCTCCAAATTTGGACACATCGTATTTGACAACTATATGTATGTGGCAACGATTTGGGAAAGGCTCCTGTGCACATAATAAGCGAAATTCATTTTAATAAATGAAACTCTAGTGGCCCGCACAGTTCTTAACTTAAACACAGTAAATACTTATTAGGACTCTCACTAATTATAGCAGTGCGGGTCGTAGATTTCACACCTAGGCCTTCAGTAATGATCCGTTTGTATTAATTCACTTGTCAATAACTATTTTATGGATATAAAGACTTTTTATCATGCAGATATCATCGGCCAACAACTGTGGTTTAATAATTTTAAATAATGTGTAAATAAAGCCTTTACATATAAACATGGGAAATCAGCTGCAACAAGGTTTATTATCATTTTCACCGCATGTGGTACATGAGACAAAGTTGAAATTATGGCTCACGGACCCAGTATAACCCTATACTATTAAGTAAGAACTTGAAAAAAAAAAAAGGTTTAATAATAGAATCAAATAGATAATACAGGTATACCACTTTAAATATAAATATAGCAGCATATGAAACATGAAATATGAGATAAAAATAGCAACATATAAAATATAGCAGAAAAAAACTGTATAGTGGATGTAAACAGTAGCAGAATATATTGACTTGAAGCATGTAAATGAGGAATGAGGTTGATAAGATAAGGGGATGAATGATAAGGTGTCGAGTGAGGGGAAAGTGTTAGTAATGAAGAGTATAGTGTGTTCATGACAAGTATGTTAAGCAGAGTTAAGAGACTCACAGCTTCTGCTATGAAGCTGTTCCTCAGTCTGCTTGTCCTACACTTAATGCTCTGCATTGAGGAGAGCAGAACAAAAATTTGGGTGTGCTGGGTGAGTGGAGGCCCTTTCCTGCATCTGCAGGTGTAGATGGGTCAGTGGTGGTTTGGAGGCTGACTCCACAGTCCTCTATGCAGCCTTCACCACCCTCTGCAGTGCTTTCCTGTCTGCTGCAGAGCAGCTTCCATGCCACATGTTGATGCTGGATTCATACCCACCCTGTTACACTGTGTTGCCAACTATGCTATGACCTCATACAACTGCAATATTATTTTAATAAAATGACACTCACCACAAATCCTAAATAATACCTAATTATTTGTACACATCCTACTTTTTTCTTAAAGGGTGTTTTTATTTCATTAAGAAATTCTTTTTAATTGCCTTTGAGTTGTATTTTTGTTTTAATTGGCTGAAAATGTCTGCTGATCAAAGGCACTCTCCAGTCAGAGTATGTGAATACGCTGACAAAGCATAGGTCTAGAAGGCTCTGATCTGGAGAAATCTGATTGGTTGAAGCAGCAGCGGCTGATCTACACTTATTTAATGCTCCAGTCCCAGCAACGCTCATTCTGAAAGCGTAGGCAGAAAAATGTAAAAACCTGGCAACCAATCATGCTGAAATGGGATCGGTTAAATGCTCTAATGAGAAAATACATGTCTAGAAACGGTGTAACTGAGGGAAAGGTTATGAAGGGGAGCAGACAAAGCATTTGGTATTAGTTAATGAGTATTCATGGACAAAATATGAATAACGTCAGCCTGTGAGCCCTGGCGACCCGCCAATAAATTACAGACCATGTCCATTCTCCCACTATCAAATTAATGTACAGAATATTTACCATAAATAATTAAATTTTTTGCACAGTATATTGTTTTAATATCATCCTTTGAAAATGCACAATATTTACATTATAGGATGTGTCCTTTTAAGTACGTTCTGTTATAACCTGGAATGGGTATGAAGCCTACTGTAATCTCCTGGACTCCTTTTAGACACCTACTTTAATTTTATTCATACAGTGTACTAATTATAGTGCAGTCAAGGAAAATGATGGCCAACTTTATAATACTTACTTTTGAAATGGAGGGTCTTATGTGTGTTTGGTGAGGTGTATATATCTAATTGTAGAGAAAGCTATTGGGGACCATTTCTAATATCTATCTACCATCTACAATACAATTTTTTGTACAATCTTCTGCTCATAGAATTTCTTTGTACTTCTGTAATTTTGCATAACCATCCTATCAGCTCATTTCCTTTTCCACGATTTAGCACCCAGTCTGGTACAGAGGAAAGTCAAATTTTATGTTGAAAAGGTGTGGCACATTTTGTCTTGCTAATGCAGAGAAACACAACTGGAGTCTAAAACACGTTATGATGAGTATTATAAAATAGATAGTTCCTGTCCTTAATTCTGATTGGGTGAGGCGTTTGTAAAGCTGTGACATTATTACTGTGACACCTCTGACTGCTTCATATTTGTATCAATGTGAGATATACAATTAATTATTTTCTGGTAGTTTTTTTTTTATTATTAACTGCATCTTGAAATTAGGCCATTAGATGGTAGTATTGAGTAGTTGAAGAAACCGGAATCCTGTTACTCAGCGATTTTAAAAACCGGACTAGATCACGTCACAGAAGACCAGATAAACGATTTTGCAAACGCTTTTATGAATGAAACCTTGATTATTTTTATTTTTTATTTTTTTTTGTGTATTTGTAACTATTTTATCAAAACAAAATGGCACTTAATGTTGTGCATAATTGTGAATAAATCACAGAAAAGAGGTGTTACTGTATTCCGCTATGCCTTGTGTCTAATAACACCTCTTGCCTGTGATTTATTCACAATAATGCACCTTTTTGTTTAATATATCAAAAGCAATCGAACAGTATAGAAAGAAGCTTACCACTCAATATACAGTAGTCAAGAAAACAATGGCTTTTAGCGAAAGAATATTACCTTTGTATTTGTCCTTAGGCAGTATAAGAACTAGCTGTCTTGAAGATGTTTCCTTGCTTATAATGCACCAAGCTGTCCTCATTATTTTCAGAAAGCACTTGCAAATTATGACCAAGCAGTTTCCGTTCCAAGTATTAATGCATCTACTATTAAAAAAAACATTATGGTCCATATCAAATATCTTAAATGTTGTTGATGCATACAGTTGTTGGCAGTGGATTTTGCAATCATTGTAAGAATGATTCTTGAAAAAAACGAGGGATGTTTACATCTTCAGCTTTAAAATAGTTGAGCAGAACCCTTAATGCATAGAGGTCTATATTTTCTTCATCAACGTTCCTCCAAAATCTTACTAATACTTCTGACTGCACCACTCTGGCATCATCTTAATTTCATAACATCATAATATGCCTGTGTTTGAACTTTGCTTAGCAACAGTCTTACAAAAAACAAAAAAAAAAGTATAGGTATTGCATCTTTGGGTGAGGACTGTCACGATTTTTAAATTGTTTCAATCATTTGATCAAATGTGTGTTGAAATGTAACACGATTAGGGTAAGATTGATATATTTCCATAACCCCACCCCCCATCATACAGGGGTTGGACAATAAAACTGAAACACTGGGTTTTAGAACACAATTTATTTATTTGCGGCCAGTAAAGCTTCATTTCATCTTGGGAATGACATATACAAGTCCTGCACAGTGGTCAGAGCCATTCTTCTTGCAGGATAGTTGCCAGGTCACTACGTGGTGTTGGTGGAGGAAAACGTTTCCTGACTCGCTCCTCCAAAACACCCAAAAGTGGCTCGATAAAATTTAGATCTGGTGACTATGTATGCCATGAGAGATGTTCAACTTCATCAAACCAATCTTTTAAACTCTGGTATGTAACCCATAATGTTGTCTGCATTGCAATATTTTAAGCAAAACTGTGCTTTTACCCTGCTAATTGAACCTTCACGCTCTTACTTGTGCAATGTGCAATTAATGAATATTGGCCACCAGGCTGCTCCAATATAGCCATGACTTCTCCCACACTAAAATGACAGGGATTTTAGTTTCATTGTCCAACCTCTGTATATTTAGCCAATAAGTGTAAATAGGATACCACATCTTATATGCAGAATAAACACCTGCACTTACTGGATTTAATACTGTATGTACATATGCAATGTACACTACCGCTCAAAAGTTTGGGATCACACTGAAATTTAGTTGTTTTCAATGGAAACACACTTACAATAATGAAATAAAGCAAATTAACAGGACACGCAGACATTGTCAAAGTACGAAATATTGATTGGAATGAAAATGATGACTGTGTACTTTAAATATTGCGTTCATTAAATAAGCCACATTTTGCAGCAATTACAGCCTGGCAGACTCTAGGCATTCTAGCAGTCAACTTTTCGAGGTAATCTGATGTGATTTCACCCCATGCTACCTGTAAAATCTCCCACAACATGGAGTGGTTTTGATGCGGTCTTCCTCCGTACCATACGGTCAAGCTGCTCCCACAACAGCTCAATGGGGTTCAGATCCGGAGACTGACTCCGGCTGACTCCTTATTTTTTAAATATTGCCGACACAACTTGTAGGTGTGTTTGGGGTCATTATTCTGTTGTAGGATGAAATTGGCCCCAATCAAGCGCTGTCCACAGGGTTCTTTCTTTCTTTAAAATCACCTTCCCCTCTGTTTAAATCTCCTATTTTACCACCTACAAAGTATCCCCAGACAATCACGCTGCCTCCACCATGCTTGACAGATGGCATTAAGCATTGGTCATGCATATTTTCATTGGTCCTGCGCCTCACAGATGTTGTTCTGTTCGATCCAAAAACAACAAACTTGGACTCTGTCCACAACACCTTCTTCCAGTGTCCAGTGTCTTTTCTCTTTGGCCCATGGCAGCCTTTTATTTTAATTTTCCAGTGTGAGGTATGGCTTTTTTTTTTTTTTGGCAATTCTGCCATGAAGTCTAGCATCCTGAGGTCGCCTCTTGACTGTTGATGCTGACACAGGTGTTTGACGGGTTCCAGTGCAGCTGTCAGTTGACACCCTGTGAGGCGACTTTCTCTCAAACTGCACACTCTTAAGATATTTATCTTCTTACACAATTGTGCATCAGGGCCTTCCATTCCTTTTTCTGTCCGTGTTGGAGCCAGTTTGTGTCACTCTTTGAAATGAGTAGTTAACAGCATGGTGAGATATTTTTAGTCTTTTTTGGCAAATATCTCGTGTTGAGTAGCCTTCCTTCCTTAACACATCAATGGGCTGATGGGTCTCTAAAGAAAGTTGTTTAATTCTAGCCATTTTGAGCCTGTAAGCAAGCCAACAACTGCTGATGATTCAGATGCTAAAATAACCTAGAATGTTGTTCTCCCTTCCATGCCCACTCATTAGTATAACATTTTTCAGCTGTACGTCACAATTAAATAAGGGTGTCCTAACGACCAGTTAGCCCAATAACGTCCTTAACTTGGATTGGCGACCATACCAGGAGATTTAGGCAGAGGACTGAGAATTGCTGATAATAGGACTTTATGCAAAACAAGCCTCTATACAAAAATAGGCTTAATACAAATATTTTTTTTCTTTAAAAATCATCTGACACACTTAAATGAATTGAGAAATGAACAATATTGTTTGTAAACTGCATGACAGTCTTTTTTTCGTTCAAAAAGAGGGCAATTTGCAAGTGATCCTAAACTTTTGAGCGGTAGTACACATAAGTAACGGATGTTAAGGGGAAAGGATTCCAGTTTTCTGCTCTGTTTAACACAGTTGGCATGTTTTTCCTTACTTTAAAAAAAAAAAAAGAAAAAACATTCCGAAAACTTGCATAATTTGTAATATTCAGCATATTTTTACATTTCAGCTGATAATGAAAATCATACTAAAGAGGATTCCGTTAAACCAAGCCCAGCTCCTGCTGGTCCTCAAGAACAGACATGGAAGTCTCCCCAGCCTGCCCAGAGGAACCACATTGCTTCATACCGTGAGTGATGACATTTTATTGGACAACGTTTTAAAAAACTTTTACACAGTAGGTACTGAAATTATTCAGACTTTTAATATTTCACTCATTGTTTCATTGTAGCCATTTGCTAAAATCAATAAAGTTAATTTGATTTATCATTAATGTACACTCAGCACCCCATCTTGACCGAGATAAACCAGAAATGTAGACCTGTCTATATAAGACCTCACAACTCAAAGTGCTTGTCAGGGCAAATGAGAATCATGAGGTCAAAGGAACTGCCCATGGAGCACAGAGACAGTATTGTGGCACGGTACAGATCTGGCCAAGGTTACAAAATGATTTCTGCAGCACACGAGGTTCCTAAGAGCACAGTGGCCTCCATAATCTGGTACGACCAGAATTTTTCCTAGACCTGGCCGTCCCGCCAAACTGAGCAATCAAGGAAAATTTCCTTGTTGAGAGAGGTAAAGAAGAACCCAAAGATCACTGTGGCTGAGTGCCAAAGATGTAGTAGGGAGTTTGGAGAAAATTCCACAAAGTCAACTTTCACTGCAGCCCTCCATCAGTTGGGGCTTTATGGTAGAGTGGCCCGACAGTAAGCCTCTCCTCAGTGCAAGAAATATAAAGGACTATGATAAATAAGATTCTCTGGTCTGATGAGATGACGATTCAGCTTTTTGGTGTTAATTCTGAGCGGTATGTGTGGAGAAAACTTGCTCATCACCTGCCCAATACAATCCCAACAGTGAAACATGGTGGTGGTTTGCATGCAATAGGAGTGGATAAAATTTGCATGCAGGACGACTGGATAAAATTGAAGGAAAGTTAAATGTGGTAAAGTACAGAGATATCCTAAAAGAAAAGCTCAGACTGGGCCAAAGTGTCACCTTCCAACAAGACAATAAACCTAAGCACACAACTAAATTGAAAAAGCAGTGGCTTCGGAACACCTGTTACTATTCTTGACTGGCCCAGCCAGAGCCCTGAGCTTAACCCATTTAATCATATCTGGAGAGACCTGAAAATGGCTGTCCACCAACGTTTACCATCCAATCTGATGCAACTGGAGAGGATATGCACGGGATAATGGCAGATAATCCTTAAATCCAGGTGTGAAAAACTTGCATCATTCCCCAAAAGACCTGTACTAGCGTTAAATGGAGCTTCAACTCAATACAGAACAAAGGGTCTAAATATATATGACCATGTGATATTTCAGTTTTTCCTTTTTAGGAAATTTGCAAAAATGTCTACATTTGTGGGGGGGTTTTTTTCTATCAAGATAGGGTGCTGAGTGTACCTTAATGAGAAATTAAATGAACTTTTTTTTTTAATTTTCAAGCAAATGGCTGCATGAAAAAAAAGAGTAAAATACTTTCCGTACCCACTGTATAAAGCGATAAAGCGCATATAAATGAGTCTCCACATTTACATGCATTCACACGTGACTAAAAGCACAGAAGGTTATGACCTCTAAAAGAGCCAAAAAGAGTCTGTCAGAGAAGGATCAAGAACTGTATGGACACAAGTAAGAAGAATTTAACCTAGTTTCAGTGTGTGGTATAAGAAGGGGGTAGGAAGTCACAAAGAAAGCCAACCAAACACTAAGTGGACAGTGCTCTTGGAGCAGACACTGATCTAGCTATAGCTATTCTCCTAATAAGGATATTTTAAGATAAGATTATTTTAATTCTTCAAACATGGGGAAAGTCACCATTGTGATCAGTGATTTATTAGAATGACCATTAAAAGCTTTATATTCTCGAATTTTGCCTAGGAGTAGATGTAAATCAGTACTTAAAGTTTGTTTTGGGAACAAATGCATTTTTTATTTTATTTTTTTTATTTTTTTTTTGAGAAAGCCTAATATAAATCCAAGTTGGTGTGTTGGGGTATTAAATGTAAAAAATGTAAAAATATGGTAATTCACAGAGATAACAGTCATCAAATATATGAAAGATTTACTTTTTTTATCTGTAGGCTTTTTTTTTATGTGTAATCTTTAAACAGTTGATCAGTTGGAACATGTTTATTAGAAAGGAACAGAATGATAATGAAATGAATTCTTTAAAACCATATTTTCCTAAAAACACATAGCTTGTTGTCTACAACTAGAAGAAGTTATAGAAAATAAAAAAAAACTAGTTCTATCTTGCTTTAAACTTTTTTGCTACCATTTCTACTTCCATTTACCATAATTAGGTAGTTAATAACTCTAGTATGGGGCTACTATTAGCCTTTTTGGTGCATCTCTAGAAGCATGTAATAATCTTTTATAAAAGATCATTTATAAATCATCAACAAAAACATCTTAGATTAACCTACTTGTACTTTAATTTTTCTCCCCGATTGTAGAGAACCGATTGCTCCCAGAAAAAGAACGACAGCAGGTGGCTGAGCGACTTTTGCGCATGATGTGTACAGATCTGGGTCTTCTCAGTGCATTAAGCAGTAAAGACTTCCTCAAATTAGCCCAAACTCTGGTGGACACAGGTTCTCGTCATGGTGCCTATTCCATCCGTGAAGCTCTCGGAGACATGAGCACACTGGCTTTGAAACAGTTGCCTCGTATGTATAACCAAGTCAAAGTGAAAGTCACTTGTGCTCTGGGGTCAAATTCTTCCTTGGGTATCGCAGTGACCTGCCATTCACAGACTATAGGCCCTGATTCCTGTTACATTTTAACTGCGTATCAGGTTGAGGGGGTCCGTCTTCGCCGGTATGTCTTGGGACTTAAGGAAGCTTCTCTCAGGGAGGGCCCTGAACATGTCCACTACTGGGTCCAGAATGTTCTTTCGGAATTTGTCATGTCTGAAATTCGCACCGTCTACGTTACAGAGCCTCGTCTGTCTATCTTGTCTATTTGTGGCCGGTCCAGTCTTAGTTTAAGATGTGCGGGGTGTTCATTGGCAGCCACCATTCAGGCTGTTCTTGGACGGCGTAGTCTGCAGGCCAGGGGCCTTCATGAACTAGGGGAACTTCTGGCAACTTGTCAGGACATTGCTAGAACAACAAACTTTAAAGTCGAGAGCAAGACTACAGACGAATCCCAGCCACCTCCTTGCTGGGACTCAAATGCTGAAGCTTTACTCAAGGTTCATGAAAACTTTGAGGCCATTTGTGAAGTGTATGGACGCTGCAAGAGCACAG
This sequence comes from Xyliphius kryptos, assembly GCA_025769995.1. Taxonomy (NCBI): domain Eukaryota; kingdom Metazoa; phylum Chordata; class Actinopteri; order Siluriformes; family Aspredinidae; genus Xyliphius; species Xyliphius kryptos. Next base: position 27,453 of record JAOUQT010333257.1, read on the forward strand.
CACCTCTTCTGCAAGGTCTTAACAAGCACCTCCTTGGTACGGTAGCTTCTCTGTTGGCACCCTTGCGCCAGGCCGCGCAGGAGCTGGGGGGGGATCGCTGGCCTACACTTCAACATGTCTTGCCTGTTTATGTTCGACTGGAGAAGCTGTTCACCTCTAAGGCAGGGGAGGCAGGGGCAGGCAGTAAGCTATGCCACTACTTTTTAGAGGCACTAAAGGAAAATTTCAAGGTAGAACGAGTTCATCAAGTGGCTATGATCCTCGACCCACAACTAAAACTGAGACCAGTTCCTGGTTATCAACACGAGGAGATCATATCTAGGGTGTGTGACATGGCAGCCAGCATGAAGGAGCCAAGCAGCGGAACATCCGGGATCTCTGGGGATGAGCGGGAAAATGATGGGCCTTCAGGCCCCAAGCGAGGGCGTGTTGACGGCGTAATCGACAAATCATCCAGTGCAGCAGAAGATCCTCAGGTTCGGAAGGAGTTGTTTCAATACCTGGGTGAACCACTTTTTCAGGCCACAGGCGATCTGTTTCAGTATTGGAGCTCAGTCATGGACCGATACCCCAAGTTATCCCGATTGGCTCTTTGGCTTCTGGCAGTGCCTGCCATGGGCATCCGCAGCGAGTGCATTAACATCTGCGAACAGACCTTCGCCATGAAACGAAAGCGAGAGGTCACATCCGAGGAGATGAACAAGCTCGTCTTCCTCAAGTGCAATTTTGCCTAAGGTAGTTTAACACATCTGCTAGTTGCACTATAAACTGGAGGTCTAGAGTCACCTGGTAGCTTTTCTTTTTGTTGATTAGAACGAGTGTCTTATTCTTAATCAATGTCAACAAACAACGTAGAGATGAAAAGTTCTTTTTAAGGACGTCTGCTTTGGAGCAATACTTTATCAACCACATGTATTTCCAACACACACCTCAAACCTCAGCTTGCCACTGGTCCCGAGAGCTCATCCAAGGAGAGAAAAGATTTCTCTAGAGGGGATTATCTTTGTTTTTGCCAATGCTTGAATCATATAAACCAAAACAAAAACACACTGTATGTTTTGTCTTGAAGGTAGTTGTTCCTTTAAATCAGGTTTGATCGGCTAGACTGTTTATTTTCTTCCTCTCCCCTGTTCCCCAATTATTGTCTTTACACTAGTCACAGGTTTCTTGTTACAGTAATCATTTTAACTGGCTATACAAATCATTTAGGGTTACGGGTCCCAGTTGACATGTTCCACTGATGAGTTTGGCATTTTAAATCAGTTTATATATAATTATTAGGTCAATGAATCAAATTAATTGCCTTTTTTTTTTTACACAAAAAAAATAGCTTGATTCTTCCAATCAATTAATATCATCATAACTGCATCTTATAAATTACTGTTTGGTACAAATGCCCATTTACCAAAAGCACAGTAAAATATATTAAATATAGTATTGCAACTAATATAGATGTCTACTCTGTAGGTCCTGCATCTGATTCAGAGTCTGTGACTGTAAAAAGGTTGACCGTACTACTTATTTAAAAAATATTTAGACACTGATGATTGTTTTTTAAAAATCTAAATCACTCTTATATTTTACAATACACAGGCCGTTATTAGTTTTTCATAGTTTTTCGTAAAAAAAATATAGTAAAAAAAACTCATATAGGGATATTGCTTTTTTAAATGTGTACAATTATAATGATTGTTTTGTGGGTACATAAACCCTCTTGCCACAGTGTGTTAAAACGCGACCATTTATGGCACATGCAACTGTTTTAGGGTACATATTGTGTAAAACATGTAGAGGGACAAGTAGTCTTACGAATTAAACCACCTAAAAAGTCTGTATCTGCCTTTCAAGTATTGCATCAGAACATCCCTGACATCGCTGTGATAGTTTCCTAATGGCACAAATTATATTGCTGCTATACTTTTGGGAGTCAGATTACCTTTACCCAAGTCATCTGCTGCTAAAGCTTGTGTTCAAAAAAAGCAAGTAGATAGGGCCTCATGGGACTCAACAGAAACGTGTTTGGAGATCGCTGGTTCAAATCCAGATAATTCCACATCATTGACCTACTGGCCACAGTATCGCAAAAAAGGTCACGGAAATCTGTCATGTGCTTAGTGAGAGTGTGAAAGAGCATTTTTTCTGAGTATGTTATTACCTTCCACATGACATTGTGTGAAAAGTATCACATAAAACAGCCAGCTACCATCATGTGATCTCTGTTTCGAAGTTATCATGGTAAATTGATGAAGATGCATGATGGGTGGGATTTGATCATAAATTGTGCAGGTATTAAATTTTTGAAAGTCCAGTTATTTGAGTGGCTTGGCCTTTCTTAAAACATGTATGTCTAGGAAAAGTAAATACAGGTCAAACTTTCTGGGAGTGGAACGTCTCAATAACCTCATGGAATAAAATGATTTAGGCCCCTTAAGTACTTCCATTGCCCCAATCTCTCTAGTTCAACATTTATTCAAACTAATTCCACAGAACAATTTTAATTTACCTCCTGTCCTTCTTTAAAACTACTTTTAAGATCAAGATTTCAAAAATCATTGCTGTAATACAGACGTTTTTTCAAGTAAAGTTTATTGTAAACGTTACTATTTTTAGCATCACCATTTTAATTAAAGTACAATGTGTTTCCAGCCTGCCTCAGCACAGATATACCTCAGGATGTTGTTTTTATTTTTGTTTTGTTTTATTCCTAAATTGTTCGTTGAAATCTGTACTAAGCAGATTGTGTTGTTATGCTGTCTGATACTAGGCAAATAAACTAAAAGATGCCCAACTACTTCAAATATTATTATTTAATGCATTCTATGTAAAAAATCTGATACATACACTCACAGGTCATTCAGGAACACCTATTTGTATCATCCATTTGTGTGGCAGCAGAGCTTTGTATAAACTCAGATAATTGCATTAAAATATGAGGACAATGATGAATAAATGGTGGCAAGTTTCTAGAATTTTATGAATTTTGGAAAAAAAAAAATAGAAATGTATAAGGAAAGAGCAGAGGAATTATCAAATGTCAGAATTACATACTTTAAAACAATAGTTGAGAAAAAAAAAAAACGAGCTTCATTCTCATAACTTAACATGAAACTACAATAGACCTCATTTAGGTCCTCATTGGCTACAGAAATGCCTCAAGACATCCACCTCAAGGCCTTAAATCTTAAAAAAAAATAATAAATAAATAAATTCTTAATATGTTCTGGAAGACAAAGTTCATTTTACGATGTTTTGGTAATCTCACTCATATTACATTAAAGAACTACCCTGTTTTAAATTAAGTGGGTACCCTGTTCAAAATGTACATTGAAAAAAAACACAATGTATAGTCCAAATCATGTTCCAGGGCAAAATATATATTATAACAAAATGTATTATACTTTAAATTGACTTTGATAATTTAAAATTTTATGATGCAGCTTATTTTTAACAAGTTGCGACAGATGTTTACCTTTGTGTTCTTTTTGTAGCCACACTGTACGTTTGGGAACTGAGAAAACCTTTAAAAAAAAAACAAGATGGCTACAACTTTCTATAAATCTGGTATTTATAATGCTTTATAACATTTGTCATAAGGCTTTGTTAATGTAAATAGATGTTCATAATCATAGTCATTGGTTGTTATAACAATTTGACATAAGGCTTTATAACACAAAGTGATTTATTTAAATGTATTAGAACTTTTAATTACTTGGATGTACTACTATGTATGCAGTCTATTTCAAAGAAGTAATTAACAACACTACTTTATGCCTGTAAAGAGAGCTTTTAAGCTTTTATAATCGGTTATGAGCACTTATAAAGACATTTTCAGGAAAAGCATGCATTAAACAGACGGTAGGAGGCTTGATGTCACTGGTCTCTATAATAAGTTAATCAACAGGTAAAATCTATAATTTATAATGCATTATGCCACTTTGTGTTATAAATCCTTATGGCAAGTTCTAATAACAATTTATGATTGTGGTTCTGTACATCTACAGTGTGTGCAGAATTATTAGGCAAGTTGTATTTGAGAGAATTCTGTTTATTATTGAACAACAACTATGTTCTCAATGAACCCGAAAGACTCATAAATATCAAAGCCTAATATTATTAAAAGTTGGAGTGGGTTTTTTTTTTAGATTTGGGAGATTTGATCTTAGGAGGATATCTGTTTGTGCAGGTAACAATCACTGTGCAGAATTATTAGGCAACTTAAAAACCAAATATATACCCATCTCACTTGTTTATTTTCACCAGGTAAACCAGTATAACACAGAATTTAGAAATAAACATTTCAGAGATACAAAAACAAATCATTGACCAATATAGCCACCTTTTATTTATGTTGACACTCAACACTTCCATCCATAGATTCTGTCAGGTGCTTGATCTGTTTACGATCAATATTGCATGCAGAAGTCTCCCAGACACTGTTCAGAGAGGAGTACTGTTTTCCTCCCTGTAGATCTCACGTTTCTGAGGGACCACAGGTTCTCTATGGGATACAAATCAGGTGAACAAGGCGGCCATTATTTTTCCTTCTTCTATAATGTCTTCTGCGACATGATCTACTCAGTTTTTTTTTTTTCTTCTTTTTAATGAACACTGATCGCTAACGTATTCTCTAAGTGGCCAAATTACAGAATGCCAGTTACTTAAAAAAAAAAAAAAAACATCAGGAACTAATAATGTCACGGCTGGACAAATGGCTTAGCCAATCAGATTTTGGGACCGGAACTGAAGTTACATGCTTTTGGGGCATGTGGGTTTTTCACCTCATTTTCTCACACATTCTTACAGTTCCACTTACAATATGGATGCAGTTTGTAGTTTTACGATTTCAGACTGTGGGGCATCTGTTCTACTGTATACTTTGTTAGTCTCCTTCACTTTGTTTCTTAATGGTCAGATTCCCCACACTACCACCACACATCAGCAGGACAGTAACAGTGATGTGCTGGGATGATCGGATCAAATATGGCACTGTACACTTTATTAAACACATCAACCTGATTACATCACCTAATGTATGAGTTGTTGCACCGTTTGTGTTACTTGTCTTTTGATCCTTAATAGTACTTTCTGAACACTGGTGCTAAAAACCTCGACCGTTTTGGTTGGTGGATTATTTTCAGTCAGCACTGAAAAATATTTAAGACCGCCTGCTTCACTGCAACACTGACACAAAACACTGTTACTCAGATACTGGGAATCATCCACGATCCAAATTGCTGTGTTTAGGAGTCCCAGCACTGACGAGCTTCTAATGTAAGCAGATAAATGAGCTACTGCCTGTAACTGCCAAACTAAACACAAAGTAAAGTGCGTTTTTTTTTTTTTTTTTTTTTTAAATGTTTGTGCAAATTTGGTAACACATCTGCTGCCATTATCTAATCCTGACCAAAGTTAAAGAAGGGTGTTCCTATTAGTGACCACTGAGTGTATATGGTGTGTAAAGGTAGTTTAATAACTTTCATATTTAAGGTCCTTAAGTTAACAATACATGATTTCATTTTAATTGAACTTTTTGTGGGTAATATTCTAAATCAACCAGTTATGTTTATATGTGCATATTTACAGAGTGCATTCACACGTTTATTCACTTATTATATTATGAAAAGAAAATCTGGTTGCATTGTCAATCCCATCTGTTGTTAACACTTGAATGTAAAGAAACACTACATGGACGGAAGTATAGGAACACACCTAAATCATTTCTATTCAGTCCTATTGTACAGGTGAAAAAAATCAGGCATGTAGTCGTTCATGTTGGATAACTGTATGGGGACTGTTGGAGGACAACTCTCCTCTGTCCCAGCATGACTGGACAAGGTCCATAAAGGCATGGTTGAGTGAGTTTGGTATGGTTAAACCTGATTGGCACCAGATGTAGGTTTTGTTACGTGGCACTGTATGCTGAAAAAAAACATGTGAGACAGAACCACAAGAGACAAAGAAAAGTTTAAAAGCTTAATTTTATGAAATCATTAATGCATTCTCTTCTGCTTAATCCTGTATTAGGGTCGAACATCCAGGGAAGAATGTCTTAGGGCGCTGCACAGACACAGTCGATGGGCACACTCACTCACACGGCCGCTTACAAACACAATATATGGGGCAATTTAAAACATTCAATTTATTTTTGAATGTGGTAAGAAATCGGAGAACCTGAGGAAACCCACGCAGACACGGGGAGAACATGGAAACGCTACCATGGAAACGTAGGTTTCAACCAGGGAACCCCCAGTGCTGAGAGGTGAAGGTACTAACCACTAAGCCAGCATGCCACCGTTCATTTAATCTAATTTATTATAATTGATAATAATTAAGCGATATAATGAAGCAAAAAGGCACAAAAGGACGTGCATTATTGTGAATAATTTACCGAAAGACGTCTCACACCTTTTTCACATGATTTATTCATGATTAATGCTCAACCTCAAGTGCTTTATCGCTTTAATAAAACGGTTACGAATGATTAAAAAACAAGTTTTATTTATAAATGTACTAACTGAAAACTAAATCTTTAATAATGTGGTTCAGTTTTTAAAGTGAACTGTTGCTTAGTAACAGGTTTCCCGTTTTTCTAACAATCAAATCCTGCCATCTAGTGGCCAAATTAGAAAGCAGTTTATAAAAAGACAGGAAAATAATGTATTGTATATCACGTGGTGATACGAATGTATAGCGTTCAGAGATATGCATTATTGTCAGTGATGTCATGGCTGGACAAACAGCTCAGCCAATCAGATTTAAGAAGCGGAACTACCTGTTTTACAAATCATGGGCTTGTACACATATTACATAGTGCCAGATTCCCACAACTTTTAATGAACTATCATTATTTGAAAAAAAAAAAAAAGTTGCTGCTTATTTAGAAACCACAACAAAAAATGTGTTTATAGCCAGAACTATGTTACAGAACATTCATTGCACCTATATATAGTACAAGTCAAAAGTTTGGCCCTTTCATTCAATGGTTGGTTCATGACTGTTTGCATTGTAAATTCTTACTGAAGGCATCAAAACCATAAATGAACACATGAGGAGTTATGTACTTGTATTTGTACATGTTTTATATTCTAGTGTTTTTAAAATAGCCACATTTTGCTCTGATTACTGCTTTGCACTCTGTTGGCTTTCTAAATAATTATACTAGTTAACCCTTATAGACAAACCTGAAAACCATTTCAGGTGACTACCTCTCGAAGCTCATTGCGAGAATGCCAGTGCCAGTGTGCAAAGCAGTAATCAGAACAAACTAGAATATAAAACGTATTTTTACTTATTTCACCATTTTTTAAAGTACATAAGTCCTCTTGTGCTCAGTCATAGTTTTGATGCTTTCAGTGAGAAGCTACAATGTAAATAGTCATAATAATACGACTAGAGAAAATGCCAAAATGCTTTGAACGAGAATGTGTGTCCAAACTTTTGGTCCGTACTGCATGTGTGTTAAATTTGCTTTTTCTAAATCATTAGGACTTTTTTTCTCTTAAAAAAACTTTGTTTAAAAAAGGGTTGCACAATTTTTTAAAGATTTATGAAACTGGTAGTTTTGGTCCTTAAATATTAATGGTTGAGCCATTTGTCCAGCCGTGACATTATTGACAATAATGCATACCTCTGGCCACTTTGCATTTGTATTAATGTGCAATACATTGCATTATTTTAAATCATATAGTAGGTATTTATATAAGCACCGAGCCGATTCCCAAAACTGTTCTGTAATTTGGCCCCTAGATGGCAGTGTTTGATTCTTAGAAAAAACAGGATCCTGTTTCTGTGTTTACTTTAAAACCGGACTAGATTACGTCTCGGAAGACCAGTTTAATAATGATTTTGTTTCCAATAAATGCTTTTATAAATCAATTCTTAATTTTATTTTATTTCTTTTATTATAGTGTGTTTGTAACGTTTTATCAAAGCTATAAGCCGCTCGAGGTTGTGAATTATAGTGAATAAATTACAGGAAAGATGTGTAACTACACTGTGTAAATCGTGCACCTCTTTTCCGTGATTTTTTTTTTTTTTTTTTTTTTTTTTTTTTTTTTTTTTTTACAATTATGCACACCCTCTCGTACCTTATTGCTTTAATATACAAGGGATTGGAAATTATATTCTAATTCACTCGGAAGGTCCTTATTGGGATCAAAAGTTTGTACTATTATTGGAAGGCTCCTAAAATCCAAGATAATAAAATCATGCCATTATGGACATTTGCACAATTATACACACATGCTAGGTCAGAGCTGGTCAGACCTTTAAACTCAAAATTGTACTTCTAGTAGCATAAAACATATTCTTTAATAGGGTGTGGCATTAACAATACAGTCACGGAAGGTAAGGGCTCTGCCCAAATTCTGAATTTCGGCATGCTGATCGTTTGGTGCATCGACATGCTTTCAGCAGGCTGTGGCTTGAAATGAATCCGTTAAATAGGTGTACAAGCTTAATTCAAATGCAACTTCTTAATTTAGCGTGTATACAGATGGTTTGAATAGAAGGCAGCTAGTTAAACATCAGACCACATTTCGTACATTCCTGTGTATTTCTAAAGCAGAACCATTGTCATTTCCTGAATGCACTGGATTTTATGACTGTTCAAACCATAGTGGTAGTTAATTGGGAAAAAAACAGCACACAGACAGGCTACAGTCAACCTTCCTTATATAACAGTTTGTTGTGATGGGTAATTGTTTTCCCTTATTTTTGCCCTGCACATTCCTGCCTCTGCGTCCTTTCGGGATACACAGATACAACCTCTACACCTCTGCATGTAGCATAGATCTCCATTCTTGTTTCTAGTAATTTTATAGCCACTCTCATCCTCCTGCATTGCTGAGCACAACCGAGTGTCATACCTCCTTTTCTATACTCAAACTTCAGAATCTTTATCTCAGTTTTACTGCTTTTATCCTAGGGATTCACACTGCAGGTGAGATTGTTATAAAGCATAGCAGCATTTTGAGTTCTCATTTGTATACTATACATTTGCTTTATATA
>JAOUQT010333267.1:0-13296 GCA_025769995.1 Xyliphius kryptos
TAAAAATGAACAAAATGTAAATCAAAATTATTATCCCATGGAGGTCTGGATTTGGAATCATACTCAAAATCAAAGTAAAAAATCAAATGACAGGCTGATCCAATTTCAGTGGAAATTTCTCAAGACACAATCAATGATGAGTGTGTTTTCAGCAGTTGCTGCCCTGTCCTTAGTGTACCTGCTCAGTGCCCAAAGCAATTTCTGGGCATACGCATGGGTTTTAAAGCAGACTTGCCCAGGAACCTTGGATGCGCTCACAGTACAGGGTGGTTGGTGTGTGTAGGCATCCTGATGACGAGCACAAGAGTGAATAGCACTCATCTGGATAAGTTCAAATTATTTGCACCTGGAATAATATAGCTAGGGGGCTTTACACCAGGACAGCCCAAAATCATCAATCAAAATCTCCCCTGGAGATTTCTGAATGACACTTCACCTCAGTAGTGAATGATGAAAGTTTATGATTTATCTTTACAGATGTATCATTTCTTTTAAGCCATTTATACACATGCCACTGTTCATTGGAACTTTTTGGTTTAATTAACTAATTAAGTTACTAAGTTACATCAATAGCAGCAGGAACATTTTTTTCCCTTTTTGCTGTATCCAATATGACTAAACTATTGAAAAAATAAATTATTAAAGGACTGACTATTGTTCTTATATTTTGTCAAATTTATACTACTTACACATGGTAACAATTCACAAAAAGAGCCCAGTCCATGTTAAATTATAACTTATATAATAGATTCAAGTTTTCACATTTCAGGCAGAGCAGAGTGTTTTTAAAGCAAACTATACAAATTAAATGTAAAAAATCTATTTAATTTATGTATTGCATATTTTATTCTCCTCTTGTTCTGAACTTCAGATCATCATTATTCGTCAGCTTTTGTTTGTTAAATGTTGTCTATATTGAAAATGTAATGTATTGCTTGTTTGCAATTCCAAAATTGTTTGTAAATTCTATGTGATTACTGATAAATTAATGCAATTATATACAAATTAAATGATCAAATGTATAATTATAATGTCGTAAAAGTGGAAAATCTTATAACTTTTATTAGTATTAAAAATCACTTTTTGCCGGAAATTAGCCTTCAACTTTAAAAGTAACAACACGGAAACTTTTTGGGTCAGAAAAAAAGTGTATTTGTTTAATTCTTACTTATTAACTAATGTAGAATTTGTGTAAAAAACATTTAAAAGCTTAATGTTTGCAATCATGTTTTGCTTTCATGGAACTGTGTGCAGATGACATAAGATACAAATAATAATTAATGCACACACCTATTCTAAATATAGATATACTAGGTCCTAAAATATTGATTAAATATTGTTTGAGCAAAGCACCAACAAAACACTTAAATTATAGAAAAAGTTTGTTGTTGGAGTCTAGGCTTTCATCCTGTCTTTATGATATTTAAAAGTATAGTATATATCGGGTTTATAGTTGGAAGCTTGTGTCCTTTCTGTTTGAAGTTTGAATTTTCTTACCATGTTTTTACACAGAAACACTGGTTTCCTCCCACAATTTACAGTTGGGGTGGGTATTACATTTGGTTACTAAATTATCCTTCTACATGGGAATGCGTAAGCATGCAGGTTGTATAATATGTTACTGATAAATTGTCTTTTGGACAAGCAATGTTTCTACATTTAAATTTAATCATTTTGCAGACACTTTTATCCAAAGCGACTCACAAACACGTCAGTATTATAAGGAAGAACCAGCTACATTGTAGCACTATCAACCCTGCGCATAACTCGATCTGGTGGTTATTTTTTTTTTTATTTATTTTTATTTTTTTTATTGCAAGTCTGTGGGTTTCTAGGGTTTTTTCCTAAATTCTCTTAATATGTGATGGGATAGGCATTCAATTAACTGATGAGTAGATTTGTATATTTCTTATCTGTTTTAACAATTGGATTTAAACCAATTTAGGATTTTTTTAAGGCATGTTTTCGCTTTGTCAAGTGAAAAAGATCGTAGTACTGAGAAGTATTTGTTGCTTTGTGTTTGGACATGAGATTTGACACAACTACAAGATGTATGTGGACAAGAGAATGACGTGCCTCTAGGCAGAATGAGTCGTGCTACCTTCATGCTGGGTGGCATTCTTAGTGAAACCCTGCTTTTTCACAAAGTAAGCTTTAGCTATAGCAAAGTGTGAAAAGTCATGTTCAGACATGTACACCTTTATCTCTCCCTACATAGTTTTGCTTGTATAGGGCCTTTCCTACTTTCTTAGGATCATGCAATACTAACATCAAGACAGACGTCATTGTTTTCACCTAACTGACTAAATCACAGAAAGGCACTATTACGAAGATCGTATTGTATCAACAAAGCAATTTGTCACTGTTAATACATTAACTTATCAGTCATTGTTTGTGTTTGCAAATACATAATGGGTGGGTGATTTTGTCTCTCATCTTTTCTTAACCTGTACTAATTGACAAATGACAGACTGATTGACAGAAGCATAAACTGAACTGACTGTTAATACAGGGATGTATTGCTGCCCTGTAGTTTTTGCTAGTCAAAGGGATGACGTTTGATCCATAAAAAGTCAAAGGCCATGAGTAGTTGTTGATCTTGCTCAGGCCTGCTGGATGAATCTCCTCCTGGGTGTCAAGTGAAACTTGCCCAGGCTGTTTTCACTTTACCACATCAGTTGAAAACTCAGAGGTCATATGGGTCATTATACCAGTCCTTCCAAAATAAATTACTTTTAAAAACACTGCTTACAAAAGTGAGCTACTTTGGCTTTGCTACATAAAACGATTTGCCACCAGTAAGTATTTAAAAACAAGGTAACGATAAAAATAAGAATCTGTTTGTTATCGTAACCCTTTGTTAATGAACGTACAAAAACGATTTTACTGACCATTTTGTTTTTAAATATTAATTAAATAAAAATGTATTCAAGTTTACCCAGCGATGGATTGGCGCCCTGTCCTGTCCTCTGTTCAGAGCCCGAGACATTCTGCCCTGGATGTACATGGGGAATACCCCCCCACCACCACCACCATAAATGAACAAGCGAAATATATTGAATGAATGAATGAATGAATGTATTCAAGTTGAGAGAGAGAGACATGATAAGAGTCGAAAGTTTATGGGACATTCCATAATACTGGTTTCAGATTTAGATTCAGAAGTCATGATTTCCTAAGCACAGGAACAGGCTTAATTCACACATTGAGTGAAATGTACATTCAAACATTAGTAAAGGCTGGTGTAAGCTGTGAGTTCTCCCAACGGCATTTCATTTATTTCAGCTTATAAAGGCTCCACGGGTTTATCAGAGGAGTTAATTGCATGTGTGTTAATTACCTCTGATTAATATCCACTACCGTTTGCATCCCCCAGCGCCACTGCACCCCTTCCACAGATTAGATTAAAGTTTTTTAAAATTATTTAGATACCTCTAATATAATTTTAGGTATCTAAAATTATATTGGATACCTAGATACCTTTCTTTAGCTTATTTTTTAAGCAAAAAAAAGGAACCCGCAATACGTGTAATCTTTTGGCCATCAATTAGAAACCACACAAAAAATTACAACGCAATTGTAAAACATGACTACTTGGGCTATTGTTGTCACAGGAAAAGTCAAAATTGTAACATGCTTGCATGATGACAAGTGTGGGCATTGTGGACCCAGCCAAACGTGACAGAAAACCACAAGAAACAAACAAACAAAAAGATTGGAATGTGTATTTAAACAAACATAAAAAGCAGTATGTCACAAGGTGAGTCAGAGGACTGAATATGATTGTACGCGTCATGAATGGCAAGAGATCTGTTGCCTGGGCAGTGGAGCCTTGCCCCTCCGCGTTGCTACATAATTAATCACTCCTGCCACACAATTTAAAATACCACAGTACAGTACCCAGTACATTCACATACTTCATACCACACATAGCATTAAACAATATTTTTTATTTTTAATTTCACTTTGATAAGCATGTGACCATACAACAAAAATTATATCTCAGGTGGCACCACCATTACAATCAAATATGCAGTCAGATGTTTATCTTTAGGATTGTGTGCACCTTTTGCAAAATATATAAAATAAACGAAGAATCAAAAAGGGTGCTTATTGCACCAGCTTTGCTGTTACTGCACTGACAATTTCGAGGTGCTGAAAGGAGCACTGTCTTCGCCAGCCGCTCAGTATAAGCAGGCATCACTAATGGCCCACAGCTTCCTCCTCCGGCGAGCAGGAGGTTGGCACCTTACTGCACACCACCTGCTCTTTGCCATCTTCAAATCATACCACTTTTCAAAAGTACTTCAGAAAGCTATTGTTATTGTTAAAAAAATAGCTAATAAATCATCCTGAATCCGACATGCACTCCGACATGCAAAAATAAACAGGAATTTTACTCGCAAATCAATGCAAAACAAGACAAATTAAAAGCTTTTTGCAATTTACAATATGTTTGAACTTTTTTTAAAATGAGGATGATTTAGGTTGTATTTATCATTGTCTTAAAAAGTTTGCATTTAATTTATGCTTACACTCAAGAATCAATGGTATCAAGCAACTGTTGATTACAAATTTCTGTAAGGCATGTACAGGTGCCTGGAAAATGTATGCCTTACAGGTACTTATTTAGCTAATAAATTGGGTTATTCGTGACTAAACACAACAGAATTATGCACAAGAAATTAAAATACTTATAGTAAATTAAACATCACCCACAACTGGAACAAGTGACTAAATAAAAATAGGGAATTGGGTATGACTATATTATTTTAGTTTCTGTGGACCTGTTCTCTTTGTCATGTCAGCCATTATTATAAACATGGTTCCTGTCTATTGCATATAATCCATGTCTTGAGCTCTGATAAGAACTTGATCTAAACACTGAGAAGTGGCTTTAAACAAATGATATAGACCATACAAACATCATTCAGATCTGTCAACGGCAGCACTTACATTTGGAATTGTGTAAATAACCTTAATCCCAAGTTATTTTCATATCTGTGCCCCACACAAAGGGACATGAAGTCATTCACATCTGTGAAACTGCATATTATAGAACATTTACAATATCCTTTTAAAATATTGTTTATTTTTAGATCCTAAAGTTGTATTTTAACATAGGGAAACCATTTTGATTTTGCTGTTTGTACATCATAATTCTTAAGATTATTGAAACTAATTTAACAACAAATATGATTTATTTGGTTTGAATAAGCGCTGAGCCCAGTAGAATAACAAAAACAAACTTACTAACTAACTATCAGAAAAAAAGGTCAATCGGCCTCCATCTGACAAACTTGTAGTGGTTTTGAATAAATTTCTAGTGACAACAAAATAAATTAAATCAAAAGTTCATCTTTAGAAGGTAAAAAAGAGTCTCTATACCAGGCGTGTCCAATATGTAGGTAGATCACTGTGGAACACTCCACAGATTTTAGAAATAAAAGACGGAGTGTCTTGTTAACTGTGCTTATCAGCGCTTTTATTACAGCGCAATATCAGAAGCACTTATACACAAATGCACATACATCATTCGCAAACACCATGCAGCCACACCCCCTGTGTTACGTCCTATTGAGGCAAGCCTCGTGAGTTTGAACCAATGTGCGTCTGGATAAAAGTCAACAAAAACACGTTTATTTAGAACTAAGGACGAAGGACTCTCTTTAGTGGTCCGGGGTGCAGTAGTGGGGGTCCTTGTGCTTTGGCGGTCCTTGATGCGGTGATGACTTGGATGAGACAGTCCAAGGAAGGTGAGACAAACCTTCAGGCTAGAAGTCACAGTCCTTGGAGGATAACAGCCCTTTTTGGGGTTCAGCAGCAGACTTGAAAAAGAGAGCAAATAATAAATTAGTGTTAAGGCCACGATACACGTAACACCATCACAGCACCATCCAGGACGAAGAAGCAGTGGCGGCATCAAGGTTGGGACGTTTACCAGGCTTGAAGCTGAAACGAAACAGCAACGAACACAGCAACGTCTCAAGTAACTACCACCAGGAGTCACCAGGGGCCGCCAAAAACGGAAAAACAAACAACAAAAGGAAAACATGGGGAAAGAAGGCACTAAATAGTGCACTTCTTAACACCCCGCCACAATCACGTATCATTTAACATGCGCTTTTAAGTGTTAAACATTCCTGAAGTGATGGATGTGGCAATGAATTGATTTAGTCAAAACCTCGGCAGAGAAGGCTGTTTCGTGGATACATGAAAGAAATTATATACAGACTGTACTCATATTTGACCCCATTTTTAGCATCAACCTACTTATATGAAACAGCTTTTTCCCCACATGAAAATAATGTCCAGATAAAGTTCAGATATCGGTCCACCCTCATTTGGCGCCAGCACCTACTGTTCAGACCACTCACATGTGGGTTAAACCATTCAGTGCAGATGGGCTCTGTGCACGCCGGGCCGTGACATAGTTTCCGCTAAAAGCTAAGGATGCTCATAAACATCCCATAGCCACTGAAAGTATATGCTGTGCTAGCTATTTGCCTCACCGGTCTTGTAAGTATTTTCACCAAACAATCAAGAAGTGCAAAACTGTAGATGAAATGCAGGAGAGTGACAAAAGACTTGGCGTCAGCGATATACCTTTAAAATTACAGAGATAGAAAGAAACGTTGAACTTAAAACCTTTTTCAAGTTTACTCTTCGGTGCAATACTTGATATTTGACGCCGCACAACGTTCACTGTAAACTTCGGTAACTCCAAGAGGCACCTTGTAAACTCCATAGACCCAGCCATAACACAGGCACTTACGCATACCGACCAGAAATGTTACGATCCTTAAACCAAACAAGGAAGTGATGCGTGCACAGATCCCATTATCAGAATAATAGTGTTTTTCAGTGGATCGTCTTGAATTGCTTATAATTTCAACGTGTAAAAAAGGTTTAAACATTAAAACTTCAAAAAAAGATGAATCCTGGTAGATTACAATGACCTGTCTGCTGAAAAAAGTGGATTTCACGCCAGAAAAATACATAAGATTAAGTTCTTTAGCAGACGCTTTTTATCCAAAGCAACTTACAAGTATCCCAACTTGATGGTTGGGGTCTGAACACAGGGTTGAAACAGCCCCCTGGAGCAATTAGGGTTAAGGGTCTTGCTCAAGAACCCACATCGGTAACTTCAGTGGACCTGGGATTTGAACCCCCAGCCTTCTGATTGATAGTCCAACACCCTAACCACTGAGCTACCACTCCCTCATAACATTTAGTCATTTAGCAGACATTTTTTCCCAAAATATAGTTTGGATGTGCAATGTATGATTGTATGTTGTGTGTTTTACTGTGTTTTAAGTATGTACATGTAATACATAAAAATGTAATGAATTGTACTGTTTGCATGTTTACATTTACACAAAGGTTGAAAAACAGCGTGCTGATTTGACACAGGAATTAGATGACCTAACAGACCGGCTGGAGGAGGCAGGAGGTGCCACAGCTTCTCAGGTGAGTATTACGTACTATTTACCTATCAAAATCCCATTTAAGGATTAAGGCTTTTAATTTTGATTTTTAAGTTGATTAAGCACTGTGACAAAACCAAACTATGAGACAGACAAGAAAGACACAGTGTGTGCTGGTACAGACGTCAAGGAAGTACATAACATTATAATTACAATAAATCATACACTGTTATCTCAATTTTATTTTTTTTAAGATGGAAATGAATAAGAAACGTGAGGCAGAGCTGCAGAGACTAAGACGGGAGTTGGAGGAGTCATCAGCACAAGCTGAAAATATGGCAGCAGTTCTAAGAAAGCGACATGGAGATGCAGTGTCTGAGCTAAGCGAGCAATGTGAGGGTCTGCAAAGGACTCGGGCCAAACTGGAAAAGGAAAAACAGAGCCTGCTATTGGAGGTGGATGACCTGGCAGCCTCTCTTGAAACCCTGCAAAAGGCCAAGGTCAGAAATAGAAAATTTACAGCAAGAATCTAATTCACATATGATTTACAATTAATGCTTAGTTTATTAAAAGCTAATGTAATCCACATGCATTTATTAACTGCTAGGCTTTCATTTGAAAAAAATACTAAGGTATTTTGATATCATAACATATTCAAGAATTTAGTATTACTTTACTTAAATCTGGTATTCATAATGCATCATAAACAAATTAATAAAGCTTTATGAAGTATTTATAATCATTTATAATATGTGTCATACGCCTTTGTTAATGTCCATGGATGTATTGTGTTATACGTGTTATAAGACCATGCCATAAGGCTTTATAACACAAAGTGACATAATGCATTATAAATTATATGTTTTAACTGTTCATTAACTCATTATGGAGACCAGTGACATGAAGCCTTATAAAGTTCGTATTTAACAAATGACTGAAATGACTTTATAAATGCTCATAACTGTTTCTAAAAAACTTATAAGCTCACTTTATAAACATAAAGTTCGTAAAGGACAAACTGCATACATAGTAGTACATAATGCCTTATAAATGTTTATGAATGCTCTCTACAGACAGAAGTGTAATCATAAGAATGTCTAAACTTTCAAAGAATTAAAAGTTTAAATAAGTTCAGATTATAATGCATTATGACATTTTGGGTTATAATGCCTTATGTTACATTGTTATAACAATTTATGATTATGAACATCTATGTACATTAACAAAGACTTATGACAAATGTTATAAAGCGTTATGAATGCTTTAACAAATACTTATGACAAATGTTATAAAGTGTTATGAATGCTTTATAAAGATTCATAAATGCACTTATAATGCATTATAAATACCGGATTCATAGAAAGTGTTACCAAATATTTTTATATTATGTTACTAAAATTAAGTACTTTTTATATTTAGTGATACTGAATGAATCATTCACATAATTTGAAGCAATTAATAAAATTTGGCCATTGGATACATTTTGGGTTTTAAGCAATTTTATGCAATTTTACAATAATTGCTCAACTATTTTTTAAACTTAAAAAGACCAGTGACCATATTAAAACAGTGAAACTAAAAAGAGTTTTTTCTTTGATGAAGTGAACTATTTACTGGTGGTTACTAACACTTCAAAACTTTATTGCATGCTGTATTCTATTCAGTGCTATTCTTATACAAATCACAATTAACTGGACTAAAGATTCTTCACAACCTTACTAAAACTTTAATTTGAGAGCTTTCTGTTCACCTTACAAAAAACTAAACTATTTTGACATAGGTGCATTGTTGTGCTAAATGGCTTAAAGACTCCTGTTATCTCTTGTGATGTGGGCATGAGAGTGGATATTCCAGGCACATTAAAAGAAGTTCTCTTGTGTGTTTATGATTTTGTTGTACCAGGCATCCACCGACACACAGCTAAAGAAACTAGAAGACCTGCTGTCTGAGGCCAACTCTAGAAATGAAGACTTACAGAAAGCCATTACTGAGGTGACTGTGGTGAAAAACAGACTGACAGGTATTTGGCTAAAACAGAATTGCACATAACAAGTGTTAGAACTCATCTGGTTTTAATTTGCCCTTTATAGTGAACAGTGCTGTACATTGCTTGGTGCATTTTTCTTTTATAAAAATGTTGTTGCAATGTGCATATTTTTTTTAGCTGAGAAAGTTTTTTAAAGCTAAAACAGTAAAAAGAGCTTTTTTTGCATTCGCATTTTACAGCCGACAATAATGAGCTGAGCAGGGAGTTGGAGGAATCAGAGAGTAAGCTTAGCCAAACAAGCCGCTTGAAAGCTCTGCTGATGGCCCAGCACGAGGAAATCAAAAAGCAGTATGAGGAGGAGGTTAAGGTAAATAGCATCAAAACATTAAATGGTGCAGCCAAATTTCTGATGCAGCTTGATTTCTGTTGATTTCCAGTTGTACCATAAGTTTTATTGGCAAAATTAAAAAGAACATGGAGTTGCATAAATATATAGCAGAAGGTTTAAGTATGCTTTGTGAAATGTGTGACAGAGCAAAGCTGCTTTGAGCAGTAGTTTGACAGCAACACGGCAGGAGTGTGAATCACTGAAGGAGCAGCTGGAGGAAGAGCAGGAAGGCAAACTAGAGTTGCAGCGCCTGATCTCTAAACTCAACAGTGATGTCACACATTGGAGAAGTCGCCATGAGGCTGACACCATTCAGCACAACGATGAACTGGAGGAGGCCAAGTATGAAACATTACGTTACAGTGTCACATAACATGTAAACCTGTCTCTAGATGTCCTTCAGAACAGTTAAGATAGTTAAGCTAAACTAAGTGTCAAAGTACTATAAGTCATACTTTGAATGAGGGGTGTAAATCAGAGTCTATATGACAATTTGATCCGATATCAATTCTTCAAAAGAACAATTCGATTATTTTTTATACTTAAAAAATTCCCCACAATACAAATCCGATATGATGTGAATAAATGCGACCCATAACTCAATATTTATTACATTAAATCTATTAAATATTCGTGCCCTGTCCTGGGTGTATTTGCCCAGCGCCCAAAACATTCTTCACTGGATGGGCCTCCAACCCCACATCAGTCTCAGGAGATGATTGGGTTATGAATTAATGTAACATTATGTTTGGTGCTTCTTTGTTCTTACGTATATACACCGTTGTTTTGATTCATGCTGTATCATGTCTGATCAATCCAACATGTACCACTGAAGCATTTTTCTGACAAATATTACAGTTCGTGCTTTATAGATGAGGTGGAGTAGCATGTATCCGATCTTTACAAAAAGCTCAAGTTTTGTGATTGTGTTTGGAGAAACGGAAATAATTTTATGGAAATTGCATCCTGTATTAATTCACAATGGGACACAATAATTAAATATTGAATAAAGGACTATTACGTTTTTTGAGTTTCTAATGCTTTTTCCTTCTTCTAGCGTAATATAAGGGAAGTTGGAAGACAAAATTAGCTAGTGGAAGAAAAAAATAGGCAAAACAAAACTGTGTCAATATAAACACATTAATCAGTACTCTCAGACATAATCAATGCATCGCATCGCCGACTGTATAATTGATGCATTGCTTCATATTTGATCAATATTTACACCCCAACTTGGAATAAAGCAGAAATGGCACATACTTTAGTGTTATTCCACATACAATTAAGAATTGCATACCAACCCACAACATTTTACATTCAGGCCATCAATTTTTTGGTTGACTGCGAAAATAGTAAATTTACTTAGTTGTTGTTCATACTGTTCAAATTTTGTGATATTACAGTGGCTGTTAATAGAATAGTAACAATAGAGCAGGGACAGACTTTTTATGCTCAGCTCTAAATGGGTAAGCAAAATTGCAGTACCACATCAGCTGCTTTTCCTCCTTCTGCCCCCTTCTGTACGGGATGCTGCACAGTTTAACAACAAAAAAGGCTCACATAAATTCAACCAGGTTAGCTTATGGATAAGACAGTAAAACTTTGTTTTACCGGCATTTCGTTTCAGGAAGAAGCTTTCGGCTCGGCTACAAGAAGCTGAGGAGGCAGTGGAAGCAACTCAGACCAAATGTTCAAGCCTGGAAAAGACCAAGCAGAGGTTGCAGACTGAGGTGGAGGAGCTCTGTATAGACCTGGAAAAGGTAACATTAATTTTGTCAATAAATCTTATTTACATATTTTTTATTTTATTTTAACAACATACCACTGAATTAATTAATTCAACCACTGATATTAATTCAGTGTGTGGTTGCTTAGATTGGGGGTTGAAATCTCAGGTATGCTAAAGTTACCAATGTGGGTCCTTGATCAAGGCCCTTAACCTTTATTGCTTCAGGGGAAACTGTATCGTGGCTAAACCTGTGTTCTTATCCCAACCATCAAGTTGGGAATTCATTGTAAGTTGCTTAGGATAAAAGCATCTGCTGAATGACCTAATATAATGTAAATGCAGTAGAGCCACCTTACTATCCTCATTTGCTTCATTTATTCTTCAGTGTGTTTAAAGGTGTATACTGTATGTCAGCATAGACTGTTACAGTACAGTAATAGAAAAAGTTGTAGATGATAAACCCAGATTATAATAATAGCATTCAAACCAATATAACCCCTTTACCATTCAAAACATAAACAGCTAAAGTTAAATACACATATCATCCATCCAAAAAAAAAAGTTAAAACATAGAAACATTAAAACACATTTGTTGAACATAGAGCCAAAAGACTGGGCTGATTGTGTTTATTTTACAATATTTGACAATATGCTTTACTTATTATCACATATTGCAGCATTTTTATACTTTTTAATTCCAAAAAGCTCATTTATACTTGTTTTTGGTCAGTAAAATATCATGCAGTAAAATTAATTGAGTCATTTTAGGAGGGCAAAAGCAGGGTCAATCCAATTCTTGACTTTAAAAGATATGGTGCAGTGATGTGGACAATGATGTGCTCAAGGTGTTACTTTGTTGCATCAAACAGACACAGCAGCACTTCTTGAACTTTTAAACACTGTTTTCGTACTGTACATTCAGTTAAACACATATTGCTTTACCTTGCAGATGTAAAATTAGAGAAAGTAGTTTGTACATTGTTGCACAATTTATGTTAATTAAGTCCCGTAATTCTTCAGTGGTCAAAAGATTCTGTCTGAACAATGCTAGTAGCTAAACAGAAAAACAAAACTAAAAAACATAAACACACCACCAACATTACCTAATATACAAGCAATTTCTAGTCTGTAATGGTCCTGTGGAGGTTCTATAAGTCCCGGGAAAGCGTGCGAAATTTGTCGGTTTAGTCCTGGTTTAGCATCCTGGTTTATTGACTATTTAGAAAAGTTATTACCCATCAAAATTGGATCAGGCTCAGTTGGCATTCGTTTAAAGTTAATTGAGTTTATGGAATACCACCAATAATGCAACGCGCGGATGAAATTGAACTATAAAAATGTTTATAATTGTGTGTTTTACTCATTTAAAAATGCATACTTCAGTTGAGAGAAATTGCTAAAAATTCAGTACTTGGAATAAATGTCATTTGCCTAAATATGTGTTTTTTATTAACAATAATAATAATATGCGTAGTTATTGTTTTATTCTTATTTTCATGAAATAATATGACTGAGGCAGTTATTGTGCCTGTTTGGTTAAAACTATAGGCCAATAATGCAGCGGCTGTGCTGGATAAGAAGCAACGCATGTTAGACAAGCAGCTGGTAGACTGGAGGCAAAAATGTGAGGAGCTTTTAGGTGAAGTGGAAAGTTGTCAGAAAGAAAGCAGACTGCAAGCCGCTGAGCTCTTTAAACTGAAAACAGCCTATGAGGAGTCCTTGGAGCAGAGTGAAGTTTTACGCAGGGAAAACAAGGCTTTTCAAG
>JAOUQT010333285.1:0-13295 GCA_025769995.1 Xyliphius kryptos
TCATTCCATATCATGTCCTTGGAAAACCTTCTGATATATCCGGTGAGAAAGCGAGCGCGTGGACGCCGTAGTCCCAACTCACACCATATACATTCCACATCTTCATAAACTCCATCACTTATTCACAAACAACTGCCTTTCAACTTTTATGATTTCAGGTTCTCCAGCGTGGGGCAGCACGGCTATTCCACTGGTCACCCCATAAAGGTCCATCTTGTTGCCGGAGAGGTTCATTGTAAATAATTGGATGTTCAGTCTTAAATTAAATAGAGATGATAAAAATCTTCTCTAATTCCTGATTAATTCAGATCTGATGAGACATGAAGTTAAGATTTAATGGAGGTTCTTCTGTAATGAATCTGCCATGGTGGCTGTAATTATGTGGAACGGCTTTAATGTTTTTTTAACTGAGCAGCAGAACAGCTGTATAATGAGCGCCGTGTCCCCTGGTGGCAGTTTTAGGGCGAGCTGATTTGAGGAGTTGGGGTTCTCCAGGTGTCTCAGCAGGATAACATGAATGTAGCTTGAATGTTCTGCTGTCTCAGCTCCGTCTCTGTTGCCTGAGATTCTGTAACTGAATTTGGTTGTTTGTTGCTGTGATGTTCTCTGCAGAGAAGCAGAACCATGTTCTTATTTTAAGGCTGATTGTATCTGACACCTAATTTAATGACTGACCAAGAGCTGTTCCGTTCAGTCTCACGGCTGCTGGTGTACAAAATCCTGCATCTACAAAGGCATCCTGTGCAACAGAAAAGGCTTTCCACAAACAGTTTGGGGAAGGCTCTTTACTGTGCATGATAAAACAAAGTGTATTTAAGTGAAATGTCACACAAAGCCTGCGCCTCCAAACCCATTTGGGATGAACAAGAACAGCGTGAGAGCCAGGTCCGCTCGCACAACATCAGTGCCTGACATCAGAAATGAAAGTTCCACACCATGCTCCAAAATCATGTTGAATGGTTGCGATTGATGCAAAAGTATGTAGGTGTCTCTATACTTTTGTCTATATAGCGTACTAGCAGAATACCCATTGTCCAAACGCCTCGCTTTCTTAGCTTTGTAGCTAATCGCCAAGAACCCAATCCATCCGAGGTGTTGCGTTTGATGGCGAACAAACAATCGAACGTAGGAAAGTGAGAACCAAGACATAGAAGGTGATCACTGTGCCAAGTTTTAGCTTTGTAGCTACTCGCCAAGAACCCAATCCATCCATCCACGTTGCGTTTGATGGTGATGGCGAACGAACAATCGAAAGTGAGAACATGGTAGGTGATCATGGTACCAAGTTTCAGCCTTGTTGGAACTCGTGAAGACCTCAATGTGATACTGAAGGGCTCTTGCGTGTTTGATGGCGAGATCAAACAAATCATCAAACGTAGGAACGGAAAAAGTACTTAGTTTTTCCAAGGGCATGATGGGAAATCACGATTCCAGATTTCAGCTTTGTAGGTACTCGGGAAGTGAGAACAGTGCCTTGAGGTGCCGCCAGCTTTTTGTCCATGGCACTGCGCATACAACGATTATGGGATGGAACCTGAACTTCTGATGGACCGAGAGCGTTGCAGTCCTGCAGGATGGACTCACTGGACTTTGTCAATTGTTGAATACGGACAGCTGATCCCTGAACAATCTGTGCCATGGCTGAGTCCCCCAGTGAGCCTTGGTCATCTCAAAGTTTCACAGCAAAAACAAAAATGGATATATAAATAAATTACTTGAACTTCAGAATTAGTGATAAGTGAGTGCTTTGGCATTTATAGGTATGGATGGGAGACGCTCTCCTTACAGACTCGACGTCGTAGTGATGAGTGCAAAAGCTGAGTGATTGGGGTGTCGGGATATCAATCAGAAGGTTGGGAGGTCAAACACCTGAAACTACAAGGTTCAGTGGGATTATTTACTGTGTTCTGGTGCGTTCCACATCCCACACACACAGATCAAAACCAGACTGTATAACCTGTAGTGTAACTGCTGTCAGTACTGGGGTTATGACTGTGTGTGTGTGTTTGTGTGTGTGTGTTTTCCTATGATGTTTCATCAACCACCCCACGGTCACCACATCAACTAAGCGGGCAGAAGAGTGGGCCAACAAATTGAGGTTCCGCAGGAGGTCAGGTATTTTTTCACATGTATTCATTCCCAGTGCAACGAAAAGTGACGGAATGGAACGCCACATAAACCGCCCCATCAATCTCACTCAAGGTTACCCACAGCGACATTTCATTTCATTTGTGAGAATCCGCAAAAGCAAGCTTGAATTTTAAATAATGAGATCCTCCGGGACGGATGATTGGGTCGAATGACGCGTCCCAGATGTCACACTTTCAATTTAACCAAAGGACAGTGATGCGGTTAAAAAACACCACATGGTGCGCCGTCAGCGTGTTTCATACAAGCTTCATGAATTGTAAGTTGAAATTTAGGTGATTCATTCTGTTCCATTACCAAATCAATCTGTGTATCATATGAAGGACCAACACGCGCATCATGGACTACTTGGAAATACTATGAGGAAGTCCCTTCTGTACATATCTGATGATAGGAGTAATGTCTAGTGTCAGATTTGGGTGAGTTCAGGGTAAAAGAACCTGAATGACACACAGAGTACCTGTCCAACATATTTGGGGTGAACTAGATGTTGGACGGGTTCCATTCAGTGCAGCTGTCCGTTGACGGCCTGCGAGGCACGCTTTAAGATATTTATCTTCTTGCACAGTTGTGCATCGGGGCCTTCCACTCCTTTTCCTGTCCTTGTTAGAGCTAGTGTGTGTCACTCTTTCAAGGGAGTAGTTACATTTGGTCATTTTAGTAGACGCTTTTATCCTAAACGACTTACAAGTATCCCACTTCATAGCTGGGGTCAGAACACAGGGTTACATACAGAATCCATGAAGCAATAAGCATTAAGGGTCTTGCTCAAGGACCCACAACGATAAATTCAGTGGACCTGGGATTTGAACCCACAACCCTTAGCTTGCTAACACTCTAACCACTGAGCTACCACACCCTCCATAGCATGCTGTAGTTAACATGGTAAGATATTTTCAGTTTCTTGGTAATATCTCACATGGAGTCGCCTTCCCTCCGTAACAACAACGACTGAAGGTTCTCTAAAGAACGTTGTTTCTTTCTGGACATTTTGAGTCTGTAAGCAAACGAACACCTGCTGATGCTGCAGATACTGAACTAACCTACAATGTTGTTCTCACCTTTATTCTCACTTATTAGTGTAACGTTCTTCAGCCGTGCATCACAATTGAGCGAGCGTGTCCTAACAACCAATCAACCCAATAACATCCTAAACTTGGATTGGAACCAGGCCAGGAGATTCAGGCAGAGGACTGAGAACTGCATGCAAATTAAGCATCTATACAAAAACAGGCTTCAATACAAATATTTGTATTCTTTAAAATTAATCTGATACACAAACTCATTGAGAAATTGACAATATTGTGTGTTTTTCTTTCAAAAAGAGGGAATTTTGCGAGTGATCCTTAACTTTTGAGCGGTAGTGTTAACTGATAGTGTTAACAAAAAAAAAAAAACTTTATTCAAAATCCATCAGCATCTCTGTTTTGAACAGAAATGTATTGTCAGGTTTTACGATTCAAAGCCAGGTGATTTCTCCGGATCTGATCAGTAAGACGGCGCAGTGCCTCTGCCCCTCCAGCAGGATTACCTGCAGTACGTCCGGGGATTTTCTATGAGTTTTATGGACTCCGCCTCGCAGAAAACACCACGGTCATAATCCCTCGTAGAGACTGCAGCAGACGTTACATCTGTTCTGCTGCCATATTAAAATGAAACCCAATAAAACTTAATTGCTCTTGGATCCGTTTTGAACAGAAGCTTAAATCAGGCAATTAGGACTAAACTTTGTTGCTTTTTAATTAAGCCACAAAACTTTACGCTGCACTGTGGTTCTGCCTGCAACTCCATTACAACCTTCCGGAGACTTCGATCCAACTTCCTCATCCACAACCGTGCCAGGATTCTACAGAGAGAACCTGCTAAATCATACTCCTTATGGACCACAGGAATCATTTAGAATATTTTAATGACAAAATCCAGTCACCTTCATTCTGACCAGCTTTAAAGGCAAAACGCCACCTAATGGAGCACCCTGAAGCTTTCACATTATTTCAGCTTCTAAAATATAAACATGAGTGCAACATTTTAAATACATATTTAGTTGACTTTAAAAATGTAGTTCTAGGAAATTCCAGGAAGTTAGCGAGTGATGTCACTGGTAAATTACAGTGAATAACGGCGCTATAAAACGGCGGGAGGACCAAGTCGGACTGAATGGTCCAGCGCTGGTTTGTCAGATTCAGAAGATATTTTTCAAATAAATGAAGAGGATGAATCTGCAGTGACTGTGGGGGGGGCGTTCTTTTTGATAACAACATTCAGCCATTGAGGAAGAAGAGACCACCAGAGGGCAGCAAAGCACAACCTGAGTCAGTAATCAGAACAGGGAATGCTGACCGGCAAAAAGCGGGCTCTTGTTAGCATCTTTCGTTAACGTCTTTACGTGTCCATAATGTTGGAAAAGCATGAGGTTACGGCGGCGCGCCTTAATATGCCGCGGGAAGAAAGACGCCAAGAAACAGGAGCGGGACTTTTGGCGAGTTACATCAGCTGAACGGTTTGTGGGTTAACACTGTCCGTAATAAAGTTTTCTACATCCCATAGTTGTGTTAGTCATTTGGCATGAAGTGAGTGCTAAAAATAACACCGTGAGCGCACGCTTCTTTTAAAGTTAATCAATTTTGTACATTTTTTTGATAATGTGTGATCTTTGGGTCATTTGTGCACAGGGGGCGCCACTGTACACTGAATCAGCCCAAAACCACACCCCTTTTTGTCATTATGCAAATTCAGTTCATCTGCTTTAACTTTTTGGCATGTTCTCCACCATCTACGTCACGTATGACATATACACAAACTCAGAAGATCGCAGGGCGGGGCTAAATTAAAGTCTTTAAAGCCGTGTTCCTTCCCTTATGCTGTATTAATGTATTTTATAATCTTATATCAGCTGCAGCTAAGACTTTAAGGCTGTTCATGCTCAGATTTAAGACAAGGCTCACGTTTGACATCATAGAAACTGGAAAATCACTGGATTCACTGGAAACAATTGAGATTTCTTCTGTACGAGAGAGTGTTGCGTGTGGGCTGATTTATAGTAGTGACTAACGGAGCTACTAAAAGCAATCCATCTTTATTTTCCCAGCCAGGTTCCTCCGTGTGCATCAGACGAAGGAACGAACAGCTGACGACGGGACTAACTGCTTTCGCTTGGCTTGCTAAATGAGATTAAAAGCAGCAGGATTGATGGTTTCAGCCGAACAGCTCTGCTCGTCCGACAACCTTTAATTATATTAAGTGTTGTAATGCATGGTGTTTAAATGGTGGACATTACAATGTTTAAAAACAACCCCATAATTAATAGTTACATCTTGTATTTTTTCATCCAACAAGAACTAAAAGTGCCTCTTTGTACGATGAAGCGGCTCACGATCGATCAGTCACATAAGTAGGTTGATTTTCTTGTGTTTGAATACTTCAGTTCCAAAACTGCCCAGCAGAGGCGCTGGACTGCATTTGAATGTCGGTTTTCAGGATTAAAATTTCAGCAAATTCAGTATTTTGTAATTTGATGAACTTTAATTTGTGCATTGCGAGAACAGAAAGGGCCTTCCCCAAACTATTCTCATAAGGTTATCCACGCCATTTGCTCCATTATAAAGTCCTGTTATAATGGGACTCAATGGAACACCTAAACTCCAGATGTGTCCCAACACTTTTGGCCATACAGTGCATTAAAAATCATTTTACCACATTTTTTTATTTTGCCATACAGATCAAACATTTATAAATTAAAGTTAAACTTAACCTCTCTTAAATCATATGTTCAACCACCCAAAGAGGGCAGAGGCTGTAATAGGATTCCTCACAGTGACATGGTGCCAGCCACCTTATTTTCGGTTAACAGTGCTTTAGCAATTTAGTGAAGTCATTTGTACTTCAAACATGAATGTGCGATTGTGATGTGGTGGCGCCGGAAGGAGGAGATGCGGAGCAGACACGTAGATTAGGGATCCTGATTACCACACCTGATGCTGCTACGCCTGATTACATCTGTCACTTTATAAGCTGTGACATCATATGCCGCAGGGAGAGAGACCACGAGTGAGAATAACAGCGAACACTGCACGTTATGTGAGGACGCATGCTGTTAAAGTCCAGTATGGATAAAATGTAATTGTGTTAGTGTTTGCAATAAAGCCGTTCATTGGTGTGGAATCATGTCTCCAGTTCCAACACAACCCCCCCCTCTACATATACACACACACACCGGCAAGCAGCCACACTTCTTTGCCACAATGGTGCTCCAAAATGTTAAACATCCTGAAATGATTGATGTGTCAACAAAAATAACGCCCTCTGCAGAGGTGCGTACATGAAAGAAGCTGAAGGGGAGGAGACGGATCTCCTGCTACTTACAGAAGTCAGATGTGCTTCAAAAGAGCACATTTTAATCCTGCACACTGACATTCAAATGAACTCAGGGCCCTCTGTTGGGCAGTTTTGGAACTTGCCGGCTAAAGAAAAGCATCCAAACATAAGACAATGTGGCACAACCTACTTATGTGACTCGACACGTGACAATCATAAAATCCAAATATGGGACCCCTCCTCACTGATGATCATTTGGAAGCCTGCTTAAGAATTGGCATCAGCAGCTACTGTTCAGACTCCTCCCACCTGGCTGACAGCATTCAGTGCAGATCATCAGAATAGTGTAAATATTAAAGCTTCATGGAAAAATGATGAAGATCAATGATTCTATACTAAAAATAATGCTGTATAAATAAATATGATGGTTATAAACGCAGCAGAAGCATTATGCTTCCCTACGACGGAACACGAGTAACAACAGCTCCACACCATTCAGAACTCAGTTTAATGAGTACAGCAGTGAAGCAGCAGTGTACACATTAAGTAATGCTTTTGTCCTCCACACTGAGAACGGCTGAGATTTGCATTATTACTGCACTGTGATAACAGCCTCGTTGGCTCTGGATGGACTTCATGAAAAAGCAGCGCCCCCACCGCATTTCAACACTCGGTGGTGTGTGCTGAACCCTGTGATTGTTCCTCATCCTGCCCCGCAGCTGAGAGCTGGATTCAGCCTAAATATAAAAGCAATCTCCGACGGTTAAAAGGAAGCAAAAGCGGGAAGGACCGCAGTTTGATCCCAAAGGGGACCTGGAGACAAACGGCCCACTGCAAATAGAATCAAGGCCAAGTTTGTGAATCAGTTTAATTACTCAAACTGTCCACAAGCTAAAGGCTCCAGAGAAGCAGTCGTGCCATCTTGACCCGTAGCAGGAATTCATTGTGTGGTTCTGGTCAACACGACCAGAGTCTTTAATTACTGAACGGAATATAAATGGTGTTTACGTTCTTAAACGAACTCGGCCAGGTTATTGATCAACACATCAACACACATTAGGACACACACACACACACACACACACACACACACACACACACACACACACACACACACACACACACACACACACACACAGAGAGAGATAACACCTACAGGAGCTGTTATAAGAGTCTCATCAGGGGAGGCTTTTTGCAAGATTGTAGAGTGGACTGTGGGAATGTTTGCTCATTCATCCAGAAGAGCATGTGAGGACTACAGGACCTGGCCTCATGGTCTTCATTCTAGTTCATCCCAAATGTGTTAAGATGAAGTGAAGTCTGAGTAGCAGCTGTATTTAAGTATTTTACTCTTTTAAAAGTTCCTAACTTTATCGATGGTTAGAATAATTTTCCCTCTAAATTCAAGATATACGGCTTTAAATAAAAACCTTTTTTTTGCCACGCCCTGCAGTTTACAAAGTTTGTAAAAAAGTGCAATAATACAAAAAGGGGTGTGGTTTTTGGCTACAGTGATGCCCCCGTGCACAAATGACCCAAAGATCACAAATTATCAAAAAAGTGGAGAAACTGTATCAACTTTAAAAGAAGCGTCTGCTCACGGTGTTATTTGTAGCACTCACTCTGTGCCAGACGTCTAACACAACTATGGGATGTGGAAAGTGGGACTTGCACAACGGCTGGGATAGGAACGAGCTTAATACAGACAGTATTAATCCTCAAACTGCCACCATTCGGCTGATGGAACTCACCAAAAGTCCCGCTCCTGTCCCATGGCGTTTCCATACAAAGGCTGCACACAAATGCCGCCGTAACCGCGTGCTTTTCCAACAATATGGACGTGTAAAGAAGTTAACGAGACATGTTTAAGAGCCCGCTTTATACCAGTCAGAATTCCCAGTTCTGATGATGGGTTCAGGTTGTGCTTTGCTGCCCTCTGGTGGTCTCTTCTGCCTTGGGCTCAATTTTAAATGGCAAAATTTTATTAAAGACAGCACCCCCCTACAGTCACTGCAGATTAATCCTCTTAATCTATTTGAAAAATATCTTCTGAATCTGATGAACCAGAGCTGGAACATTTACAGAGTGACGTCATCCCGCCGTTTCATAGCGCCGTTATTCACTGTAATCCACCAGTGACATCACACAGTAACTTCAAGAGCAACCTCGGGTGAACTTGTCAATTTTACCTTCCTAATTTTACATTCACAATTACATTTTAGGAGCAAAAACAATGTGAAATCCTCAGGTTGCGCTTAAATTTTAAAACGACTCATCTTCATTCAGAAATCCAGTTAAAATGCTCAAAGAAAAGTCTTTATTTTTCGGCTGTTCCCATTAAGGGTCGCCCCAGTGGATCTTTATTCTTAAGTGTCCTCATCCATCATCACACAGACCCCTGACCTCCACCCCATCTAACACCTTTGGGATAAACTTTAATGGAGATTGTGACGCGGGTCCTCCGACTGACCTTATACACGCTGTTCCGGATGAATGGGCAAAAAAAAATCCTCCCCATACACATTTACGAATCGTGTAAAAAGCCCTTTTAGACGAGTGGAAGCTGTTACATCTGACCAACTAAAGACAGGATTTCATAAAAGCTCATGGAGGTGTGATGTGTAAACGTCGCATAAATCTCTTGGGTATTTAAAAATGAAACACAATCGTACAAAGTGTTAAATACAATGTTGTATCTTTAGCTTTATACCTTTTGGAAGCTGAATGCCAATTTTTGTGTTTTATGCAGATATTGATACTAGCGGAATACGCGGTGGAGAACGTGATAACGTCAACGTCGAAAGGCAATTGTGTTTGAATGAGTGATGGTGTTTGGAGGTTATACATTTCAAATGAACGTATTATTATAGAGTGAGGTTTGGGACGATTAAAAATCTGAAATGTATATGTGGTGTTGCGTTCGATGACGATAGTAAATGAACAATCGAATGTAGGAAATTGAGAACTAATTTTTCCAAGGACATGATGTGTAATCACAGTGCCATATTTCATCCTTGTAGGTACTCGGGAAGCGAGAGAAGTAGTGATGGCGTTTGGCGTTTATAGGTTTAGATACATATATATTTACTGAGTAATGAACACACTGATTATAACGGTTATTTTAAACTAAACTGGTACGTGTTCTAGATAGCGCCACATTTCCGAACCCGTCTCTAAGGAGATGCAGTCAACACGTTTTGAGGAAATTTATTTATAGTAATTTGAATGTATTTATTCAAGCAGTGAACAGTAAGCGCTCAGATAGCCCAAGGTCTTACACCTTAATTAGCTTGTATTCATGCATTCAAGTGAAGATGTTCGATAAGAAACCTGACTTTCAACTGATGCACCAATTAATCTCAAAGGAGGCTTTCTGAGGATGAGGTCAGTCAAACCCACAGCAATTATATCTACCATGGGAGTATGAGCAGCAGTACAGTTACAAAGGTACCCACATGTCAGTGTCACTGTGGTGTCAAGAATCATCCACCACCCAAAAAAACCCCCCACAAACTTCAAACGAACAAAGAACTACAGAATATAATTATAGAACCCTCTATATAGTAGGCATAAAACGATTGCAGATTTTGCTGAAACAATTATTGTCCAAGAAGATATAAAGCAATAATTTTTAGAGTGAACGCTGATCACTGAGTAACAGGTTTCCGGTTTCTCTAATAATTAATTTCTGTCATGTAGTGACCAAATTACTGATTAAAAATGATCAAGAAAGTATTGTATATGATGCATTGATAATCAAATAGGTGTGCGTTATTGTCAAGAATGTCACGGCTGGACAAACCTCTCAGCCAATCAGATTTAAGGACCAGAACAAGCCAATTTATAATCACAATCACGCAATTCATTTAATAACGCGATAACTTACTCAACCAGAAAAGGGCCAAAAATCACAGGAATGATGGCCGGTTTCTTATGTTAATGTATTTACAGCAAACACTAAACATTTTTTTAAAACAAGAAAAAAATGGCCTGAATATTAAAACAAATATTCTTAAAAACAAAAAAATATAAAATTGCTTTGTGAAAATCCAATAAAAAAAAAAAACTAGGTCCATTAAATCAGAGTTTCTTAGCGGCGGGTCACGGACCGCATGTTAAAAATAAATATACAGTAGATTCTCCCTTTTCGCTGACTCGTCGACGTGTTTGTCGACGTCTCCGTTTTAGTCCGATTGGTCAGGAATTTAATCGGCGGGATTATGTGACATGCACACGTCTCATTGTACCCATTAAGTTTCCCTTGAGAAGTAAAAGTAAAGGTACCGCTTTTAGCTTTAGCGCCATCATGGGACCAGATCCAGCAGCCAGTCAAAGAGCAGAAACAAGATAGATTTAAAGAAAAAATTTATTTAAAAATACCAGAGTGCCATTAAGAGCGCTGAAGCCCACAATGAGTTAAAAGGGAGTAATAAAGAAGCAAATGTGGCGAAAGGCATTAATGCATTTACAAACCAGAGAAGAGTAAAAATGTGGAAAAGTTATTCATTAGGATCAAAAACTGTTAAATGATGAGAAATGTGAACGCCATTCTGTTAACTGTTCGTTTACATAAGACTTTCATTTTCATTCTCTATAAAATGTGTTATGTATTTTGGAGTCTCTATAATGAATGAACTGGATTTACACTGATTTAAGTGGAAATGGGCACCTCAGTGTTTCAGATTTGACCGATTATTTGCGGACGAATTAGCAAAAATAATGAATGCACATCTGATTTTGTAGTTGTCTTATCTTAGGGGGAAGGGAAAAAAAGACAGAGGTACGAGTCATAAAGCACAGCATTTTTGTTGCTATGGTAACCACCATTTGTTTACCTTTCCCTTTAAATTTGTGATGTTTGGAGGCAAGACGTGGAATGTGGTTTTTGGTTTATTGAAAAAACTTTTCTTTGAGTAATGGTTCTTAAATTTTCTTTGCACACACATAAATGTTTACATTTGATTTTAAAGATATTGTTTAAAGTATTCTAGAAAAGTGTGTGACGAATTAATGACCTTGAGAACGTGGGTTCCGAGCTGAGACCCGTTCAGAACCCCTCGTTTAAAGTATATAATGACATCAAAGTATATAATGGCAAAAACAAGGTTTAAAGGTCTTCATTTTCTTATAAGTGCCATCGCGATGATGTCGAGGTGCTCTTTAAATGAATTGTCACGTTTATATTTACAATTATTTGTGAAAATGATTCATCTTTACAGTCAGTGGAGCCGATAAAAATGAACCCAAATCTTTAAATAAATGAATTAAATTGTGGAAATGCTGTCACTCAGAAATGCTATGATTTAGCAATAAATCCCAAAACTTGCAAAAACATTCCCCCGTAAGCAAAGTCCTTTCTATGTGATTATGTAATGTGAGCAGAATACGCAGTGCTGAGACAGAACCACACAGCAGGACTTTATTTCCCACAGGACAAACTCCACTTAAACGCTCCCCTGATGGAACACTGACTGAAACGTTCACTCAAAACCAGTTCCACTGGACCATGGAACCAAATAATCAAGAACTAATGCTACTTTTTGTTCACAGCCTATAGATTAAGAGACCAAACGATATTTAAACAGAAGTATGAACGATATGATAGAACAGATTAGTAGATGCAAATGAATAAAGACGGGATAGGGTCAAAGCTTCGTCCATGCAGGAGTGCCGTTATTTCTGAGCAGTGTTGAGCCTGATAGATGGCGTTATTATCTTGTCAGCCTTGAACAACTTTCAGGTTTATCTTGATACGTCCCTGATGTCTGCTCGTTCATCTCGTACAGTCCAGGAAACGCAGCGTTAATGGCAGTGACAGCGACAGCATGCGTCCCGATCAATAGATACAGATTACTAGTCGACCAGACACCTGTACATTTCAATCACGCCATTTCAGAGACAAACATGTTATCCACAAAAAGCATCAACCACTATGATTCAGACTCAGAGGCTGACTGAACCGGAAACGCGTTCATCAAAAACGAGAGAATCAGTGATTCCGCTTAAGGGGTTTACGTGTAAAATTAAACTTACAAACTCCAGGGGCTTTTCATTATTTTCTTCCTCTCATAAGTGGACAAGAGCCTGCAGCTACACCAGGAATGATTATGTAAATGAGCTCCCAGTGTCTTAATTAGGACCGGACTGTTGAAGACGGGACTATTGTGGGAACTTGTCCGGCTTCCTTAATGACAAACCCATAATAAGCAGATGCTCTAGATATAATATACAAATATATAGGCAGACTTCTCCAGAACGTTGCAATTGTACCATTTCGTGCTATATGTTATGTTACATTTCTGTAGGTTTGAGAGTTTAGAAAGTATTGAATAGTATATGAAGTATTTATATACGTGTGGGAGGAGTTTATGGAGCTTTGAGCATTTAAATAAAATAACGCAGCTACATGGCGGGGTCTCAGGAACAAAACCCCCACGATATGAGACATTACCATACATGCTCACTGCTTTAGGAATGGATTTTTTTGTCAAATTATACAGCTGGATTAAGTGCATAATACACTTTAACGTGTAAAAATTGTAAGTTTAGTCAAATTAGTGTCAAAAAAAAAGCAGTGAATAATTGGTTTTATCAGCTCTGGTTATCGACGTAGATGATTTTTGTTCTAAATTGCAAAAAACATTCCTCACAACCGCCGCATAACCAAACGTGTTCGATCCACCCTAATATAAATTACAGCAATCCAAACTCCTCCCACAGAGCGGAGTTAAACGAAGCCCGGCTTGGTGTAGAGCTCGCCGCGTAATTTTACATGCGAATGCACGTACTGAACGGTTCATGACGATTACAATGTACCATTGCATCCCATATAT
>JAOUQT010333304.1:0-13295 GCA_025769995.1 Xyliphius kryptos
GTATTGGAAATCACAAAATAGGCTCAGGAATATTTCCAGAGAACATTATCTGTGAACACAATTCACCGTGCCATCCGTCACTGCCAGCTAAAACTCTATAGTTAAAAGAAGCAGCCGCATCTAAACAAGATCCGGAAGCGAAGACTTCTCTGGGATAAGGCTTATTTGAAATGGACTGTGGCAAAGTGTAAAACTGTTCTGTGGTCAGACAAATCAAAATATGAAGTTTTTAATGGAAATCAGGGACACCGTGGTATTAGGTCTAAAGCGGAGAAGGACCCAAGTTGTTAACAGCGCACTGTTCAGAAGCCTGCATCTATGATGGTATGGGGTTTCTATTGTGTGTGTGGCATAGGCAACTTACACACCTGGGAGGACACCATCAATGCTGAAATGTATATCTAGGTTCTAAAGCAACATATGCTCCCATACAGACGACGCCCCTGTAGCGGAAGACCTTGCATTATCCAACACGACAATGCCAAACCACATGCTGCATAAATTACAGCATCATGGCTGTGTAGAAGAAGGGTCCGGGCACTGAACTTTCATCTTGGTGCATCATACAACGGAAGAAAAGACAAAAAAGATCTAAGACCTGTCAGCAACTAGAATCCAAATTAGACAAGAATGGGTTAAAATTTCTATCGCTCAACTTGAGCAACTTGTCTCCTCAGTGCCCAGATGTTTACAGACTGTTGTAAAGAGAAAAGGGGATGTCTCACAGCAGTAAACATGGCCTTGTCCCAAATTACTTGAGACGGAATTTAAAAATCAGCTAATGTTTCTCTTTAAATGAATCTTTGATATGTTATTGCATTCTGTTTTTATTTACAATTTGTACTTTGTCCCAATTTTTTGGGACTCGGCTTTGTACAGTACAACAGCACATGTGCTAATATTGTTTCAATAACTCATACACCATTATTAGTAGCATTTATCAAACTCATATCTCCCATGTTTTGATTTATAGTTACAGGTGAAAATATCTCTATTTATTTCCAGAATTCCATTCAAACAGTGAAACCTGTATATCAGGGGTGGGCAAACGTTTTAGCTCAGGGGGCCACATTGCCTTTTAATATTTGGCAGGTGGGCCGGGCCAGCACCAAATTTCCTTATATGAAACATAAACATGAAAAAGGCATTAAAGTGTTAATAATTACATTCTCTTTTAGTGGGAACGGTGTTTTTTTCCCCCTTTTTTGCCAGTGCATCAAAGTCTGGTGTTAGTTTTGTTTGTGCCAATTCTCAGAATATGAGGTGGTCATCACTTATCATGGACACATCACTTCAGTTTGGATACATTTCCAGTTTTTGGAACTTTTAATACAGCCGTGAGTTTAATTTTAAATATAAAATGTTTAATCATTAATGAAATGGACTAAATATCTCATAATAATTTCACTTATATACACCATTTTAGTGCGTGTTTTGGGATGAGTAAGTCAATACGCTCATGGAAGTGGACAGGCGCGTGCCCATGAGCGAGTGCGCGCATCGGTGCTTGCCGGAAATAAATGGAGTAGCGTGCGTAAATAAACGGATAGCAAAGAAACAGGAAATCAAACTTTATTTAAAGATGAAGACAAAACAAACTTAAAAACAAAACCTAACAGTGAATGCACCGTGAAAAACACAAACGCTCGAAAACACGCACCTTAAAACAATTACATTAACAAATAACTTATAAATTTAAACTTATAAATTATAAATTATAAATAAATGCATACATATTCGAGCGCTAGAAACTTGGAATGCACATATAGCCACATTCATATCTATACATATAAATACTGAATATAAATGAACCGAATACCTAACAAACACGTATTAATTGCAATATATTTATGTAGATGAACAATAAAAAATAGATGTTTTAAAAGGTTTGATGTTTATTGCGGACTAGCAAGCTGCAACTGGCTACAAAATAGAGATAAAACTGAAAAAATACTGCCTTTAATCAAGGGCTCGGGCTGGTTGGCACATGCACTGCGGAAGGGTGAGACGCAGCGTAATGCTTCTTGAGATTTGATTTGTTTGTAACTGACATGGATAAAGACTTTATTTCCGGACATCATGTGCATTTAACACATTCACATTTCCTTTGATTTTTATGAGCGTAAAATAATGTTTGTATTTCCATTTACTGTAAGATAACCTTTCATTTGTTGCGCGATTCTCCAACGCAATGTACGCCCGGATCGTCTGTGCTTGCATCGTCTGTGTGTGCATCGTGGACATCCGCCCACCTGACGGATCCTCATCCAATCATCATCTCGTATTCATCTTTCTCACCACCCCTGCTCTCCCCGTGCACTACAGAAACAAATTTCCCAGAAATCAGAGCGTGCGGTCTTATAAAAATCGCTTTAGTTAAAGTTGTAGTAACACGCCGTGTTGTATTGTAATTTCACGTTATTCCCAACACTGATTATGATTTGATTTGGGAAATCGCTACAAATCTTCTGCTGGCCAGATTAAAATCTCCACCGGGCCGGATGTGGTTTGCCCAGCCGTGCTATAGAATTAAATCTAAATTGAATTGAATTGAATATTCACAAAGTGAACACTGCAATCTATGGCTTACAATCCAAAAATAGCTGACAGTGAACACCCACACTCCTTCAG
Source organism: Xyliphius kryptos (assembly GCA_025769995.1). Taxonomy (NCBI): domain Eukaryota; kingdom Metazoa; phylum Chordata; class Actinopteri; order Siluriformes; family Aspredinidae; genus Xyliphius; species Xyliphius kryptos. The sequence continues at coordinate 2,632 of JAOUQT010333304.1, forward strand.
TGGCTTCATTGTGATGTTGAAACCCAAATGCAATGACCCAGACATTCACCAGGGACACACACACACACATAAAGAGCTTCCCAAGGCTCTTCGAAGATGAGTCATGTCCAGGAAGTTTTTGTTTGCCTAATTGTAAAAAATAAATACTAATTTCCAGGCCTGACAGCAATGATAGTCAATTTAAACACAAGACGGTCCCTTTTTAACACTGTATACTGAACACCATGCACTGTATTAACTGGTTAACTGAAAAAGGCAAATAGTGGAAATGTTCTATTTATTTAAAAAAGTTAAACTCTGTAGAAAGTTACAACTATCTAAGAGTTCTTCATTATTTCCAGTTCAAATATTCTTCCGTTATCAGTAATTGTATCTGTAATAGGTGTGTTCCTCTAATCCGTTTGACCACAGGTCAGTGTGCAGTTGGTAGACATCATCTGATGGAGTGTCCATCATAATTGCCATCACTTTTTTTTACAATGAAGCACTGTCACAAAGCAACTGAAATTAAATATCTAAAGATCTAATCATGACGTTTACATAAGTTACATTTTAACCCCCAATGATCAAGCTGGATGGCAACAGTAGCAAGGAAAACCTCTGTAAAGCCCTTCAGACCACGAACTAGATTTGTTTGAGTATCCTGATTCTACCGTCTATTGCCTCTAGATCAGGCACCTGTCAGGGCTGTGTGAGAACATTGCTAGATATGAATCAGCCGAGCTGTAACACACAAACACGCACACACGCACACTTACACACACACATACACACACACACACTTTCTTTTAACTGAGGATCATGCTTATTATTTTTAACATCCTGTAAGGTACTTAAGGGTGCAGTACCTATGGAGTGACCAAGAAGTGCAGAACATGTGATTGTGTGTGTTTGCAATGGAAAACAAACAGAGGAAAGGATTTCATGTTTTAGACCCATAACGCACAAACAATAAAACACACTACAGCTGTTTGAATAACATGAAGCTATACATTTGCTATTCAGCAGGAGCAAATTAAGAACGACCAACACAGGCTCAGTGCATCAAAATACTTTATCATAAATATATAGTAGTGATGACTTCATCGATTATTTCAATAAAAAAAGGTAAAAAATTTGAGAAAAAAACACAATTTATACAAAATAAAAAAATTTGATTTATTTGAAACAACAATGTTGAAGTTTCAGTTCTATAAATCACGATATTCTCCTAATGTCATCACATCGTTCATGGAACACACATCGTTCTTAAAACTTATTCTACCAGAAACAATTGAGCTGCTACTAAAAATACTCAACTCTTCATTCAGCACTGGTTATGTACCTCAATTCTGTTATTGGGATGTGAATATTTTGGATCTAAACATATAGGCTTGAAGATAAGCATTTACGAAAGAGTGAATAAACAATAAATATATACAGGTTATTTAATTTAATTAGGCTCGATAAGGCACAGCTCACAAACAAAATTAAGGCAAGTGCTGGAACCACAAATAAAATGTCTGGGGTAGGGGAAAAAATACAAAAAGGAACAGCAGATTTGAAGCAGTGTTTCTTTTTGCGCTGAGCAACCGGAGCATACAAGCCAATTGGGAGAATCTTCTTCTTCTTTCGGCTTTTTCCCTGTCACCAGGGGTCGCCACAGAGAATAAATGGAAGAAAAGGAGGAAGGCGCGGAACAATGGCATATACATTTTTTGGGTAAATTAAATAATAAAAATGAATTAATGAAAGAAAAGAGAGTGTAAATGTATAAAGAATAGGCTCACAGTTTTTAGTAAAACATGATGATATTCTCTAAATTCCTATGTAGCTAAATGTATATGATATGTCTAAAATGAAGCAATATGGCTTCCTTCACTGCCTGTATTAGAACCTCATGGCTAGAAGTATAGGAAAGGTCTAAAAGGAAGCAATATGGCTTTTATTGCTGCCTGCATTAGAACCTCATGGCTAGACACATAGAATTAAAATTAACCAATAGAATTATAGCAATAGAAATAAAGCAATACAATTAAAATTTGACACATAGAATTAAAATTAAGTAATATGTCTTCCTTTGCTGCCTGCATTAGAACCTCATGGCTATGTGTATAAGATAAGGAAGCGATATTGCTTACTTTGCTGAGGTCAGTGCTTAATTCTGTCCTCACAATCGGATAGGTATAATTCAAGATAAGAGGTCCTTAATGCTGACTGTAATTTTACCTTTGACGCAATTTCCCTTCCCTCTACCTTCATTAATTTGTACCCACGCACCGCTTGTACAATATGTCAGAGGATTTAAATAACCTGTATCCTTTACCAGTTCACTCAAGATTTCCTGATTGTAGTACCTCACTTTGGTTGATTGCCTGTAGATTGTGAAGAAAAATATATTTACTTTTGTTTCTTTCTTTGACTTTTTTTTCAGCAATGGTGGTAAGGCTCCTGACCAACCGCTTCATCTGGGAGTATGACCCTACACTCGGTGAGAACACCATTACACTAAGAACCCTTGTGTTGCGGAGGCTCTCGAAAGGCATTGCCTCTTTTAGCCATTGTGGCATATGCACTTGGCAACCTTGAATATGGAAGCAGAGGAAGCAGATTATTTGCTGTTTAAGAAAAAAAGTTTAGATGCTCCTGTCATTAGGACTAAAGACCCAAGTTGTTTTCAGTGCTCAGTTCAGAAGCCTGCATCTCTGCTGCTATGGGGTTGCATAAGTGCGTGTGGCATGGGCAACTTACACATCCAGAAGGACACCATCAATGCTGAAAGTTATATCCAGGTTCTAGAGCAACATATTCTTCCATCCAGACGACTTCTCTTTTAGGGATGCATTTTCCAACATGACAATGCCAAACCACATACTGCATTAATTACAGCATCATGGCTGTGTAGAGTAATGGTCCGGGCAGTGAACTTTCACCCATAGAAAACATTTGGCGCATCATAAACAGGAGATATGACAAAAAAGACCTAAGACAGTTGAGCAACTAGAATCCTACATTAGACAAGAATGGGTGAACATTCCTATTCCTCTACTTGAGCAACTTGTCTCCTCAGTCACCAGACTTTTACAGGCTGTTGTAAAGAGAAAAGGGGATGTTTCACAGTAGTAAACATGGCCTTCCCAACTGATTTAAGCTGTGTTGTTGTCACGAAATTTTAAATCACCTACTTTTTCTATTTAAATGATTTTCTCAGTTTAAACATTTGATATGTCATTTATGTTCTATTCGGAATAAAATATAGAATTTTGAAACTTCCACATATTTGCATTCTATTTTTATTAACTACTTGTACTTTTTACCAACTTTTTTGGAATCAGGTTTGTAGAATAAGCATGTAACCCACAAGGTTCAATTCAAATCAATTCAAAACCCAAATCCAAATATTTGTCAGGGGCAGGAACAGGTCATGCAATTTGCAAACACTTAAAACAGGCAGTACTAAGAAACCAGAATAGCACATAGCAATAATATAAAGATAAGATAAACAAAATAAAAGTGAATATAGAATACTTTTGTGATAGATCATCTGAGTCACCGATTATTACTGCTGTTTTTACTCACTTTGATTCTGTGTCTATGACAGAGTAACTGATTTTATTTTGCACATGAGACCAACCACTTGTCCTTTGGAGACGCTTCCCACAAAATTTCTCAGAGATGTGCTGCTCTCTGTTGGTCCTTGTATTTTATCGATTGTAAACAACATTGTCTCTAATGGTACTGTCCCATCCTGTTTAGATGGAAAATAACTTCTCAACAACTGCAATTTTACTTTCAGAGTTCCTCAGAGATCCATTTTGGACACTATTCTAATCTCTCTTTACATGCTCCCACTTGGCTCCATTTTCCAGAAGTATAATGTTTTTTGTCATTTTTTTACTGAATACACACAGATATAGATTCCAATCAGACCAGGGGCAACTGGTTCACTCGACTTCCTCAAGAACTGTCTGCTAGATATAAGTTGCTGGATGTCAAATAACTTCTTAAATTTAAACCAAGATAAAACCTGACATCATTATTTTTCGAAAACCTGTTTCAATCTGCACTATGACAAATGCTCCGGGGTTATTGTCTACATATATAGGTACATATACACGCAACTACCATTTGTGAAGCGAATTAGTAACTTTGTACATGGGACATGTTATCACCTCAGACATATTGCAAAACTTTAACACATTTTGTCCAAGAAGGACCTGGAAACAGTCATGCATGTAATCTTCCTTACTTGTCTTGATTATTTCAACTCTCTGTATTTTAGTCTTAGTCAGTCCAGCGTGGAATTGGTTCAATTGCAGTTGGTTCAAATGGCTGCTGCCAGTCTCCTGACATGCAGAAAAGAATGAGCATTACTTTTGTATTTGTCTCCCTGCACTGGCTACCTGTGGGATTTCTGTTGAATTTAAGATGTTACTATTTGAATTTTAAGCCATATTTGGTAGCATGAGTTATTAACAGAATGAGGTACGGGTAGGAATTATTACTAAACCAATCAGAAATCCTAATTCTGGGAGTGGGTGTGCTTGGAAGTGTTATTACTGGGTGTGGGCACTTGACTGCTGTGGAACATGGGGTTTAGAGTTCAGTGAGGTAGTGGAGGTGGTCCTTTATTAAAGGTGTGCTACTTACTACATTGTTAAATGTTAAGTCATTTTACAAACTCTGAAACGTAAAGTGTAAATGTAAAGCAATCCTAATGAGAACAGTAATTAGATCCTAGATGAAGAATTACTGCACAGTGAAATTATTTCATTTGCAAACCTCAAATGTGGCTCAGTGGATAGTGCCTTACAGCAAGAGCACCAGGGTTTGATCCCTGGATAGGGCAACCTGTGTTGAGTTTGCATGTTCATTCTTGAGAATTCATGTTACTAGCATGAGATTTTGATATGTTCTGATTAAATGATCTCAGGGTAGACACGGCCTAGACTGCATACCCTGAACCCGAGTGACTGTTTTAACCAGCTGATTAGATTTTGTATTTGTCCAAGGTCACAGCACTATTGGAAATTGTTTTTCTTTGACTGATTTATTTCTCTTAGTTATACAGCAATGTTATTTTAAATGTTATAGGTTGTCTAACATTCCTGACAAAGTTCAGAAAATTCATCTATCTGTCCAGTTATTCATATGGAAGTAGAGTCTTTGAAATTGCCCTTAGGTTTATAATCCAGCGATGTGCATGAATGAGTTCTGTAGCAGATCCATCTGTTGTGGTTTCTTGTGTCTAATCACACACAATTATCTAAATTATGTACTTAAATACAGATCGGGAGAGTTGCTTAAGATGCTCATTCTAATTTGTTGAAATTTACTTTCTATGCTCTAACTACGGAAGTAATTAAATGTACAAAAGATGTACGCATCTGAGAAGTATGCATCTGTTCTGAATCTGGGGCGCTAGTCTGAAATAATAATGTGAAGCACCATGGAGATACTAAGCATTGATACTACTGATTGCTACTCTCTTATTTGTAGCAAATGGCTAAAAATGGAAAAGAAGAGAGAAAGTGAGATACAGAGAGAGAAAGAGGGAGAGAGGGAGAGAGAGAGAGTCCTAAATCATTACACAAAGATAATTGCTGGTGTTTAATTCTAGGCTGCACCAGTGGTTGAAAACATGAACTCCAGAATACAAGAGAAGGATAAAACCTTGTCTGACATCGGACAATGGCATTAAAAATATACCTCGTGTGTCAGGAATGTTTACAGACTCACAATGTTTACTCAGGACCTCAGCTGACAATCCTTGTGAATTTACAAGTAGCATTAACATGAGAAAAAGCAAAGTCACAATATTTGTGGAAGGCATGGACCTCAAAAGAGTTGTTAAGGCTTATTAGGCTGGAAAAAGGTTACAAAACTATCTCTAAAGAGTTTGGAATCGACCAATCCATAGTCAGAGAGATTTTGTACAAATGGAGGACATTCAAGGTGATTACTCTCCCCACAAGTGACAAACACAGATCATGCCATGGGCAAGGCATGTTAAACTCCACACAATCACAAAGAAACACAAGGATTTGGTTAATGTTTATGAGTACACTAAGAGAACACTGAAAAACTGTGGGTTTTTTTTTGGATGTTTAAGAGTAAAATATTCTTAGTTTAAATAAATAAGACTTAAAAACTTCTGTGTTGAGTTTTCATGTTCTCTCCATGTTCGTGCAGGTTAATTCCAGGGGCTACAGTTTCTTCCTCAATTCAAAGACTTGAGTGTTGGGTCAATTGATGTCATTAAGTTGGGTCAGTAAGTGTCCTTAGTGTGTGTGTGTGTGTGTGAATGTGTGTGTGTGTGTCTGCCCTACGATGTATTAACACTGTCAATGGGTTGTTCCTGCCCCAAAGTTGCTGGGTGGCCAGTGGCTTGCCCGTTACCCTATGTTGATTAACCAGAAGAAAATGTATGAATGAAAACACTGCATTCTTGCATAAAAACCTTATCTCATATGAGAATTTGCTGGTGGAAATATCATGGCATTGGCCTGTTTTTCTACATCTTGGCCAGGACATCTAATAGTTATTATACCTGCACCCAACAGCAAGAATGACCCGGGTTTGATCCCTGGGTGGAATGATGCAGGAAATTTTGTGTAGTTTTCATGTTCTCACCTGTTTCTGGGCTTTTCTCAAGTGCCCTGTGTAAGATTAGTGCCCAGTCTAGTGTTGTTCCTGCCCTTGTACCCAGATTTTTACAGGTGGGCACTGGCTGGCCCTCATCCCAGTGTTGAATAGGTGGAAGATAATGAAGCATTGAATGACATATACCAACAATTTCTACAACTTAAAATCAGGAAATATCATAAAAGCACATTGGCACACGAGGTATATGTTTAATGCCATTGTCTGATGTCAGAAAAGGTTTTTATCCCTCTCTTGTATTCTGGAGTTCATGTTTTCAACCACTTTTTATCTACTTTTAGGTCTTGGCTAAAAATCTGATGTAGTTTTAGCTTAAATGTACGCAGAAGTATTGCATTTTTTAAAGGGTTTCCAAATGTTCAACCAGCTCTTTATGTGCTTATTTTATTTAACACAAAATCACTTGTAACTATCCAGAATAGTATGTGGTTTTCACTTTGTAGGCAACACAGCAGGCCTCATATAGCACATTAAGGATATAGGAGCTGCTGAAGCCCAAAATATAAATAATTTATTGGGGAAATATTATAAGCTTTTAAATGCTGCTATAAAGATACATGCAGAAGCAATCACTCTTCTGTTTGGTTGCAGCGTGTATAGGTCATTAACTGTCATGCCCATTTACACACACTCACAAGCATGCACACACATTTCTAAATGCATATATGTCTCTAAAATCAGAGTGCTATGGATGGACGGATGGTCCATGTCACATACCTCATGGTGAAAATTAAACCAGAAGGACATCAGTGAATTGTTACCGCAGGTAAGCGGTGACAATTTTTCCACCCAGCCCAGGGCACATGTGGGCTAAATAATAAAGATTTTTAGAAAAATATATCAGTGTCCAGATAAGACGTGCCTAGATATTGGACAATGTTCAGTGTTCAGCTGAGACAAAGCACATTCTGAAAATGTAGCTGGTATTTAGTGATTAAATTCAGTAGGATTAGCAAACACACGCTGTACTGTGAGCCACTTTTAATAACTTTAGTCTCACACCCACACACACACACATACACACACAAAGAATTAATTTCCAGCTGTTGACGCCTCTGCACAAAGCAGTAATGTGTGTTTGAATTTGAGAAACATTAAACAAAATGGGTGTGAGTATCTGTTACAATTCAGTTATTAATGACTGTGAGACAGAAACTGTTTTTAGTTTTGATATGCATGGCTTTGTTGAGGGGTAGTATAGGGTGTGTCCAGGGTGTGAGGGATCTATGATTTTCTATGCCCACTTCTTGGCTGTTGGTATGTCCAAGTCCTAAATAGTGCACAGGGTTTCACTGATGATTTAGTCTACTATCTCTACAATTTGTTTTAGATTGCTTCTTTCATTAGGCTTTGTGTCTGATGCAAACCAGACTGGATTTGACAGATTCAATGGATTCATCTGCGTAGAACTTCCTCGACTGCTTATGTGTTTTGTGTTCCTCTTCAGGTCTCGGGAAATGGTAGTTTAAGTTTAACTTTAAGTTTTTCTTTTCTTATTGTATAAACGTGTTATTGAGAGCTTTTTTGGTTTGAGGTCAAGCTTAACAAGGTAATGGAGGGAGTGGCTCAAAACCTAGTGAGCAGCCTTACTGCCTTAGTGTCTACCTTGGCAGCTGCATGTGATGCCATATGCCATCATTGTCCCACTATTGTTGGCTGCACGGACTCAGCTTTCTCCAGTTCCAGCTGTCTTGTGTTTCTTGTAGCAGTCATTGATAATTCAGTCCACACTGGGTTGTTGTACATCCAGGTTATCTTCCACGTTTTCTGACTCTCTCTACTCGGCTGTATCCTAACCACCTATAAACCTTATAAGACATTATGGAAATAATATATTTAGTCAGAGATTACGCCATCTGTTATGCTTGCTCGTAGCTCACAATTTTACCTCAGAAATGCTTTGTGTATTTAGTGTTTTACTGCTTTTATTATTCTGCAGTTCCCACATATTCTTCTTTATATTTGTCTTCTTGTTTGCTGGATATTTTAGCTATATTTGCTCCATAGAACAACAAATGCAACGGAATTAAAAATTCTTAATGATTATTTTGATTTTATATAAATTATCATATTAACGTACAAAGCACATTATTACATTTAAACCAGATAACTAAATAGATATCAGTTGATTCTAAATTCTAAATAGATTTTAGTTGATGTACAATTAATATCCTGAGTTTCCGAAATATTATTAACATCCAGACAATAAGGCATTATAATAATCTTGTCTGTAGTAACAAAGGCATAAATCATTGTTTGTACTGGTAACGTTGTCTACATGAGGTTCGAATCAAAGACTCAGTAATTACACCAAGATCTTTTCCTGTGTCGCAGAGAGTGACTGAAATACCATCCAAAACAGCTACTGTTCCATCTTGAGCTTTCTCCTTATGTCTTTTCAGTAAAGCTTATCTGCCTTAATAAAGTTTTCCTATTTCTTCCATGAAAGAGTGGAAACACCTGCATGTGAAGCTGAATATAAGTTTTCAGTGTAATAATTAAGTTTCAATGTAATAATTAAGTGTAACTGATTATGAGATAACAAAACAGTGGGCTGAGGTGACACAAGCTGCTAGCATAGGCTCTAAATATATACAGTACCAGTAAGTCATTGAGAAACCCATATTTTTAATGTAATAGCATTATTATTATTCTTTTTTTGCAAACACTTTGCTAATGTGTACATTTTATTTTAAGAGTCTACATACAGACATCAAGCCAACATTGATGATGAGATGGTCAGCATGGAGATCCTGGACACAGCTGGACAGGTAAACACATTTGTTAATTTTTACTTGATTAAAGGTATATTAAAGCATAGTTATTCAATCAGCTACTTATCACTAAGCTGTACAAGGGCTACAATATTAGCATTATAATACTTTATATAAAACTGAACTGAATTCTCTGTTTAAATATCATGTGATTCGGGACCAAGTCCCGCAGTTACTATTAGCTTACTAACTCTTGTTGATGTACTCTTTACAAAGGGTTAGGTTAACTCTTGGCATTATGTCTGTTATTATAAATGATTAAAATTTTCCACATGGTCAAAGCTGAATTAAAAATACCAATCACCGGATATCAAATTTCCTTTATTATTTCAAGCAAACACAGCCTTTATTGTTAATATTGTTAACATTTGCAGTATTTAGCAGATGCCCTTGTCCAGAGCGACATACAAAAGAGCTTTAAGACATATCACTAAACATAATCTATTCAGAATAATTAGTAAACCAAATAAGAATATTCTCAAAAAACGGATTTGTGCATATGGGTTTTTTTTTTAAATAAAATTTGAGTAGAAAAAATGGGTTTAGTTTAGGTAAGTACAGAATAAGTGGGTCTTCAAACAGCGTATAAAGTAACTGAAAGCATCTAAACATCCCAGTTTACCAAAACACTTTATGACCATGAACTCTCTGGCTCTGAGCCCTGAACTATAGGGGACTATTAAGGATATGCTTGGCTAAATAAATAAGTTTTCAACCTAGACTTAAAGATGAAGATTGTGTCTAAGCCCCAAACACTATCTAGAATACTATTCCATAGATGCGAGGATCTAAAAAAGAATGATCTGCCTCCTGCTGTAGCTCTCATTATATGAGGTATCAGCTAGTGGTATCGAAATACGTGTGGTGAATCATAAGAAACTAGAAGTTCATTAATGCACTGTGGCGCAGAACTGCTTTGTAAGCAAGCAAAAGTATTTTATAGTCAATATGAAATTTGACTGGTAGCTAGTGCAGTGTGGACAAGACAGGGGTGAACATTAAAACCATGTACATATTTTTGGGTTCTAGTATGGGTTCAACTACAGGGAGCCAGTGGAGAGTTAAGAGCAGTGGTGTAGTGTGTGTGAGCTTAGATTGAACATTGAATTACAGTCTTCAGTCTAGTTCTGGATCAACTGTAGGGGACAGATAGCACTCAGTTACCCCCACTATGAGGGAGTTGCAGTAGTCCAGTCTAGCGATGACCAGGGACTGAACCAGGATCTGCTTGGCCTCTGTGGAAAGAAA